>JAZKJV010011460.1:0-194871 GCA_037367405.1 Ottelia alismoides
TGGTCCAGATTAGATGGCTTTGCCTGATCGAACGGATGGGCTCAGATGTTAATCCAAGGGCTGCTGCACGTCATGAAGAACAGGTCTGATCTAACGGCGGCGAGAGGCACAGGATGAACGGGGAAGAGGCTCCGGATGGGCGAGCTTCTCCACCTCCGATGCGTCTCCTCGCGGCTTGAGGCGGCTTCAAAATGACCTGGGAGCTAACTGGGAGGCTCCTCAAGAGATTGGTGGAGGCAAAAGGACTGGAGACCAGTCGGAGTGCCCCCACGGCAAGAACGACCTGGAGCGGCTCCGAGAAGCTCGGTAGCGTCAAAATGGCCCCAGATTGGGGCCCTTCTGCGCCTGGGACCTGCAATACAAAAAACAACAAACAACAGAAGGACGGTCCCAGGCAATCGCGCGTTGGTATGGGTGGCGTATGGTGCGATATGAGCTCGCCGGAGCAAGCTCCGACGAGGTGGTGGATGCGGCGAAGGGGGTGATCTGAATCGAAATGGAGGGTATGGAAACGAAGCTAAGACTACCAGGAACTAAAGCATATATAAAAAAAAAGAAGAAAACCAGCCTCGAGCCCAAGAAGGGCGAGGGAAAACCTCACGGCGCGCAGCCGCCGGAGGTACTTGGAACGCGGCGTTTGGGGTCGCCGCACCTCGACTGAGATGGGGGAGGATTCCCCTGTCACGAGAACTTGCCCTCGACCCACACCTGGAAGTTTTTGGGTACCCAAATCCAGTTCAAAGTCAAAAGGAAGGATGGGGTGCGGTTTTGAACATGGTGGAGGTGCGAATGAAGCTCGATCACGGGCGGATGAAGAAGATCTGGTAGGATCTAAGAGGTCAGCGGGCTAGGTGGGTCTACAGTGAACAACTTTCATGAAGGAAGCGACTGCCCTCGAGCAACGCATCAACGGCGAAAAAATTGAGAAAGTAGGGGTGCAGCGGCTCTGACAAGGGCCACAGGGGGTAGGTCAGACTGTTGACCTTGGTCAACAGTCCTGACCTCCTGGTTGGTCCACGTGGACCAACCAGGAAAAACCCTGGAAAAACGTTTTATTAATTAATTTAAAAATAATAAATGGCCTTATTAATTTATGATTATAAAATAAAAAATATTTGTTATTTTATGTAGTATTTTATTATGAATTTTAATTATTTTTTATGAGTTCTATTTTTATAAGTTACCTTTTTAACCCTATATAGGTATAATACCTACATATTGCAAAAAACGTTTTATTTTTATTTTGTATATTTTAATTTTATTATTTTTGTTTCTTATTTTGTAAAATTATAAAATACTTTTATACACATAAATATATTTTTATTTTATTTTTCTGATTTATTATGTATAATTAATAAAATACAAGTATGTTTTGTATAGGTATATATATAGGTAATGTATCTCTGTATTTTATTTTTAAGTATTTTATTTTTATTTTTATTTAGGTTTTATTCTTATTTTTAATGTACATTATTATTATAAGTATTAATTACAACATGATAAAAATATAAATTATAAAAATAATAAATAAATAATAAATTGAGTATTTTAATATGTACAAGTATGCAATGAGGGTCAAAAACTCAATTTTCAAACCGTAGCTCCGCCAAATGCGAAACCACCGCCATTGGATAGCTTATTTTCTTCTATATACAATTAAAGGTGAGTATGCTGCGTTTGGGGTTTTCATTTGTGAGATACGGGTCTGGGAAGTTGGGATTCTGGAATTTTATTCAGACCATAACTTTTATCTGTACATTCTTTTTCTGTGAAATCAATTTTGTATTTTTCTTTATAAAATTATCTACAACTTTCATGTACAAGGTTTCTTTATTTGATGTATAAAAAGTGGAACCAAAAATAGGTCCCAAAATGAACAAAGAATGAATAAAATAAAAGGGATTTTATTGGTATTTTTGGCCCTTATCTCCCCCTACTTTATTCCTTGTCGACCTATTCATCAAGATGCCTAGGTCTCGGGGGTTTTGAGTCACAAATATTTACAATATTTTATTCTTTTTCTTTTCTTTATTTGTTCTATAATTTTGGCCTTAATTACAGTATTTTAGACATTATCTGAATGCACATGCATGGATGCTGATATGCTTGATTTAAGGGTATTCACAGGCATTTACTAGGGTTTTTGGTGCCAAAATGATAGAATAAAGATGATGAAATGTGGATTCATCACCCCCTATGCTTTACCTTTGCTAGTCCCTAGCAAACACTTATGCAATAAGTGCAAAAAGAAAAAGAAAGAAAAGAAAAAGAAGAACTTGGATTTTATTCGATTATCAAACTTGTCTTCACAAAATCAAAGTTTGGAGCTTAAGTCGGACCTTTGGAAATTTAGTGCGGGCGGAACCTTAGTGAGAACCATGTTTGAAATCCAACAGTCCTTGAGAATCCCAAAACTCTGTCCAAGTCTCCTCAATAGCCAGGTCAGAAATACTTCAACTCATACGCAAACTCTTACGACTATGAATCTGACTAGTACAGTGTAAGTGATGGTGGCTCTCCCCAACTAGAATGACAAAGAAATTGACTTCTCCAGTACGACAACCCAATGATTCCCCCAATCCAATAACTCCATCCTCGAGGAGCGGGGTATTCCTTCTAAGTTCAAGTGGCGACCAGCTCAATAGGAGGGGGTGAAGAGAAGAATGGACGGTAGCCAGTGTAGCTACCTATCCCGGGATGCAAGACCAGTGTAGTCAAGTCATCCTGCTGCAGGCTCACATATTTGACTTTGGAACTCAAGCTTGCTTATTGACTTTGTACATACTTGCAGGCTTTTTATTTTTGTACATGCCTGAACACTTCTTCTTCTTCTTCTTTTTTAATACTATACACAGCAGCATTTACATAAGGAGTTTTTCCTCTTGAGCCAGTAGACTATCCCTCTTTTGAAGTTTTATCGCAACCCACAGCCTCCTGTCTTTAGACTTCCTAATCACTGGACGGGTGGGGTGCACTTCCCTCCCTAGAGGAGGACAAGTGTTTCCACTTGTGTGCGTCTCATACCGGCAAATCCAATCCCCTCACCACTCCAACTGAGTTGAGCCATGTGAAAGGTGCAGGTGTCCAAGTTAGGTCATTATCAACAAGAATCGTGCGTGTGCTCCGAAATACTCTACTTAGGTAGTCAAGAATCCATTGAACCAAGTCTCGTGATCCTCAAAGAATTAAGTCAACTAGACCTGAAGTACCTCAAACCCTGTTCCTATAAGGTTCCTATTATTAGGTAGATTTTAAGGTCCAATCAAGCTCCAATCTCCAGATTTTACTTAGACTCGTTCAACTATCAAACTCAATCCAAAAAATGCGAATGCCATGCAATGCAATGCAGAAAATATTTTTGTGATGCAATTTTCAAAGATTTTGAACTTTTTGTGGATTTTTGAAAATATGACGATGATGCATATGCAATTTTTTTGTCTTTTTCAAAAAGATTTTTCAAATGTTTTTGGATTTTAATTTTGCAAATGTTTTTGGGAATTTTGAAAACAAAAAGATTTTGGCTGAAAACTAGGTTAAAATATGTACACGGGAGTGCTTCTTATATATACAAGAAGTGGATTTTAAGGATTTACAAGGGTAAGTGATCAATTTTATACATATATACATATAGTGGATTTTGGTGTGATGTATGTATTCCTCAAACTTATTTGAAAACAATTTACACACAATTTTGAAAACTATAGTCCAAAATAATTTTTACAAACATTTTACACACATTTGAAAATCATTTTGCAAAGGCTTTCAAAACAGTATATATAGGTTTTCAAATCATTTTTGCAACCATTTTCAAACCATTTGCAAATCATTTTTCAAACATTTCTTTCACACAAAGAAAAGAAATTTTACAAACCACACAATTTCACACAGGTTGAAAACATGTAACAAAATACTTTCAAAATAGTTTTCAATAGATGTTCACAAAGATTTTCAAACTATTTTTCAAACATTTTGCAAAAAACATTTTCACCTGATTTATTAATCAGTATATACAAAAAGAATTTGAGGATAACCACATCTTTTTATTAAGGATTTTTAATGAATTTTGAAAAATTATTAGCCATATTATTAAGAAAATACGAAAGTACGAGTTATGGCTAAAGTATATACGTAGTATATACGACCCCCCTATACTTAGCTTGAGCTATGTCCTCATAGATCAGATAGAAGAGAAGACATAACTCGTACTAAGTATAGGAAAATCTAAATAATAAAGGAACAAATGAATCAAACGAATGAGAAGTTGACTGTCCTCCCTATACTTAGGATGAAATAATCCTAAGTATAGCAGACTGTACACAAAACATGGAGGGTCAAGGGTGGGAATGAACAGATCGTACTCAGATTGTCTCCCCCTATACTTAGGGTAAGATATCCCTAAGTATAGACAAGAAGAGGAGACAATGGAGAGGATCGAAAAGAATAGAGAAACTTGGGGTGCCAGCCCCCCTATACTTAGGACAAAGTACATCCTAAGTATGGAAAACTGTCTACAAGGGCGGCACCTTTTTGATTTAGATAAAGCAGATAGCAAAGGAAAAGAAGAAAAGAAGAAAGAGAAAGTAAATCAACAGATGCAAGTGACATGAACAGATGGATCTGTACAGCAGATGATGGAATTGATCACCATGTATGGGATGCAGATGATCAGAATCAAAGGACACATCTCATACCAGAAGAATGGGGGCAACATCAATGGTCGGCGGATCATGATCAAGATATAGTTTTCAGGCGTTGACCATTGACGCAGAAGGTAGAGGAAGATGACGGTTCGGATATATCGATGCTGCCATTGTCATGTACCTTCCTGACCACATACGGATCTTTCCACTTGCTCTGCAACTTCCCTGGGAATAATTTCAGCCTGGAATCAAACAACTATACTCTCTGATCTGGCTCAAAATGTTTATGGCTGATATGCGAATCGTGCCATGTCTTCACTTTTTCCTTGTATTGTAGGCTGTTGGAAAAGGCTGTATCTCTCAATTCTTCCAGGGCTGCCAATTCTGCTCTTCTCTGGTCTCCTATACTCTCGGGATCTAGAAGCAACTCAGTAACTGCCCAAAAAGATTTATGCTTGATCTCCACTGGCAAATGGCACGGCTTGCCATAGACGAGACGAAAGGGAGATGTCCCTAATGGATTCTTGAAAGACGTCCGATAAGCCCACAAGATCGAGTCCAAAAGCTGTGACCAATCCTTTCGGTCTGGGCGAACAACTTTCTGCAAGATAGTCTTTATCTCCCGATTCGATACTTCGGCAAGACCATTAGTCTGAGGGTGATAAGGAGTGGCAACCCGATGGTCAATGCTGAACTCGTCTGCAAAGGGCCCTGACCTTGTCATTGATGAAGTGAGAACCCCCGTCTGAAATCAAGACTCTTGGTACCCCGAACCGTGAAATGATATTTTTCCTCAAAAATTTGCAAAGGTTTTAGCATCTGCGGCTCGGGCGGGGATGGCCTCAACCCATCGGCTGACATAATCCACAGCGAGCAAAATATGCTCGAATCCCTGACTCTTAGGAAATGGGCCCATGAAATCAATCCCCCATGCATCAAAAACCTCACAGAAGTGAATGGGTTGCATGGGCATAATGTCTCTCTGTCCGCAGGTTCCCATTTTCTGACAGTCAGTACATCTCTTCACGAACTCATCAGAATCCTTGAAGAGAGTAGGCCACCATAGGCCGGATTGAAGCACCTTCTGTGCTGTCCTTTTTCCAGAATGATGTCCTCCTGCCTCAAGCTTGTGGCAGTATGTGAGGACGCTATGATGCTCTTCTTGAGGAATGCACCTTCTCCAGATATTGTCCCCTCCTTCGTGATAAAGGATGGGATCCTACCAATGGTAGAACTTGGCCTTCGCCAGGAAAGTCTCGAGTTTCTGCCTAGGCCAACCTTGTGGAACCGTTTTGGCAACAAGATAATTCACAATGTCGGCATACCATGGGAGTGAGGTGACAACCAAGATCGCCTCATCTGGAAATGTCTCTGTGATAGGTGCGCTGGGCTCAGATTCCTCAAGATTCTCCAATCGGGAGAGATAATCCGCCACCACATTCTTGACTCCAGGCTTATCCTTAATTTCAATATCAAATTCCTGGAGTAGAAGGATCCATCTGGTGAGACGTGCTTTGGCATCCTTCTTAGCCATTAAGTATCGGATGGCGGTATGATCAGTATAAATGGTCACTCTAGATCCGAGAATGTAAGATCTATACTTATCAAGGGCGAAGACTACGACCAGCATTTCTTTCTCAGTCACAGTGTAATTCCTCTACGCGGCATCCAAAAGTCCGGCTAGCGTAGTGAATGGCAAAAGGTAAACCATCCGTCCTCTGTCCGAGTACAGCCCCAACGGCATAATCTGAAGCATCCGTCATGATCTCGAATGGAAGAGACCAATCGGGTGGCTGAAGGACAGGAGCTGAAACAACCATATTCTTGAGAGTCTCAAAAGATTCAAGACACTTATCATTAACAATAAACTCGGTGTCTTTGGTCAGCAAGTCAGTGAGCGGTCGGGCAATTCGGCTGAAGTCCTGAATGAACCGTCGGTAGAAACCGACATGCCCCAGAAAAGACCGTAACTGACGTAAGTTGGACGGCGGATTGAGTTTTCTGATGATATCCACTTAGCCGGATCGACCTCCATGCCCCTGTTGGAGACGATATGACCAAGGACCGTCCCTTGAGTCATCATAAAATGACTCTTCTCCCAGGATAAGACAAGATTAACCTCAATGCAGCGCTTGAGCACACGGTCTAGGCAGTCAAGACAGGCGTCGAATCCGTCGCCATAGACCGAGAAGTCATCCATGAAGACCTCTAAACAGTCACCCACCATGTCCGAGAATATGGACAAGATGCACCTTTGGAATGTCGCCGGAGCGTTACATAGACCAAAGGGCATCTGTCTGAAAGCATAAGTCCCAAACGGGCAGGTGAATGTCGTTTCTCCTGGTCTTCGGGCGCAATGGCCACTTGATTGTATCCAGAGTACCCATCAAGAAAACAATAATGACTCTTCCCAGCTAGCCGCTCGATAATCTGATCAATGAAGGGTAGCGGGAAGTGATCCTTCTTGGTGGCCTCATTCAATCGTCTGTAGTCCACACAGACCCTCCAAGAAGTTGGTACTCTGGTAGCGATCTCCTCTCCAGACTCGTTGACAACTGTAGTGATACCCGTCTTCTTGGGTACCACATGTAGCAGACTTACCCATTTGGAGTCGGAGATGGGATAGATGAAATCGGCGCTCCACCACCTTGAAATTTCTTTCATGACTACGTCTCGAAGATTCGGGTTCAGCCGTCGTTGGAACTCACGCGACGGCTTAGCGTTATCTTCAAGATAGATGTGGTGAGAGCAAAGATTTGGGCACAACCCCTGGAGATCAGCTATACTCCAACCGATTGCCTTGCGGTTTCTTTCAAGAACCTCCATCAAACGAGATTCTTGCTCTCCAGTCAAATCTGCTGAGATAATGACTGGGTACATTTCTGGCTCACCCGCAAGGAATCTGTATGTCATCGACTGCGGCAGAGGTTTCCGTTCTGGACAATTGGGAGGTGGCAGATCTGGCTTCTGAATATGTCTGTGTAAATGCTACCAGGTCTGCATGGGAGAACTCTCGCTCTGCATGAATTTCTGACAAAGGGCGGCCTGCCTGAATCATCAATAACTGCACTGGCTCGCACTCTGTCCTGGCTGTTGGCTCAGAAGGAATCAGACACAGCAAATAATCATCAAAGTCATCCCAGTCAATGTCTGAATCCGAGGGATCTGAAGAAGATGAGCATGATTGAAATTCCTCAGCACCACTCATCACAACACTGTCAGCTTCAGATATATCATCATCCAGGGATGTGCTCTCCCGGCTCTCGACTGCCATGAGCTTAAGATACAGTGAATCTGTAGGCAAGGCGAGGGTCGGTGCTACGGGATCTTTCCAGTTGGATTCATCATCAGTCATCTCAAAATCACAAACCTGGTGGATGTCTAGCTCTTCCTCTGTCATCCTGCTCGGCTTCGCTGGACTGTTCTGAGCACGCCAACTCTCTGGCTCTGGTCTGGTCGATCGTATCTATTTGTATGCTTTCGCCCTCTACGCGAAAACATACCGTCCCATTGTCATGATCGGATACCGCTTTGGCAGTGGCCAAGAATGGGCGTCCAAGTATGATGGGGGCATCGGTTACCGACTCAGGGATCTCCATGTCCAATACAACAAAGTCCACGGGGAATTTCAGGCCCTGAATGGTAACGACCACGTCCTTCAACAACCCCTTCGGCCTCTTAATCGACCTGTCAGCAAACTGAAGGACCGTTCTGCTTCGAAGAAGAGGGCCAAACTCGAACTGCTTGAGTAAGGCTGCCGGAAGGAGGTTGATCGAAGACCCGCTGTCTAATAGAGTACGATCGAACCACTGCTCCTGGATCTCGCATCTGACATAGGAAGCTCCTGTATCGGGTCGCTTGGCTGGCAATGTGTTCTGAATGGTGCAGCAAGTGTCATGAGTGAGCATATGGATTTGATCTCTGTGCCTCTTCTTCCTTCAGACAGTAGTTGTTTCTTTTAAATTCTTCTTGAAGAAGGGGATATGCTCAAATGCTTCTCGTAGAGTCAGCTGAATATGAAATCTGTCAATCATTTCGTTGCCGAACTCTACCTGCTGGTTCTTTTTTGGATTTTCTTTTTTGTTCCCCTTCACACGGCGGAGTGCCTCAGGGAAGGGGATGGTAGGGGCCTCCTCAGATGGAGGACTAGGAATCGGTCCCTGTGCCTGTGAAGAAGGAGAATCCATACAATTATCATCATTCACCACACATGGATCCGCAATTTTAACATAAACCTTTCCTTTATTCATATTTTTGTTTTTGTTTTTGTTCCCACAGTCTCTAGGTACAAAATGTGGCAACATCACAGATAGCGGCTCAACAAAAGTGGATGTGGTGGCCTCAGTGCCACCACTAGCACCGGTCTTCACGGTATCAGCACCGCGCTCTGGTTCAACATCCAAAATGGTGGCATCAGCACCACCGTCTGCATCTGGTATCACGACGGCATCAGCACCGTCGTCCTGGATTCCATCATTGGTGGCATCAGCACCACCGTCTTCAACATCATCATTAGCGGCATCAACACCGCTCCTCTGCTCCTCTGGCGCTCCTGATCCTGCATCAGGCTGTCGCTCAGAAGAGGCGCCGCCGGCTGGCATCCTACCGCTCCTAGTAGTAACAAAATCAGCATCATAATAGGAATAAGACATGCCACTCAAATAGTCACTAGGAGAGGTATCCTCTGTGAACTCTACCTGCTCAGATTTTCTTTTTAGGTTATTAGGGTTAGGTTCGATCTGAGCGGGTATGGCGGCTTTGCCTTTGAGAATATCCCGCATCTCCTGCCGGAATTCATCCATTTCTTGCCTGAAAGATGCTCGCTGTTCAGATAGCAAGCGGGCAAGATCATCGAGGGCTGGGTTCTCAAAGGCTGGACCCTGAGAACCGAATGTTTGTCCCTGCTGGAAATGGGGCTGCTGCTGCTGGTGTTGCTGCTGATACTGGGGGGAAGGCTGGTGATAAGACTGCTGAGGCGGCTGGCGCTGCCTCCACTGTTGTCCCTGATAGGTGGGACGAGGACCACTGTGATATTGCTGCGGCTGGGCATACTGGGGCTGCTGGTTATGCTGTTGTGGCTGGGTGTTCTGGTGTCCTTGGGCATGAGGCTGTTGTTGGGATGAGGAGCCACCATTGCCCCAACGGAATCCGGGGTGATCCCGACGAATCCCGGGCTGAGGGTACCGGTCGTACCAAATCCCATTGACTTCCATCAATGGCTCCTGCTCAAAGGAAGGTGGAGGAAGAACTGCCAGGGGCTGCTCCGGCTGATAGACCACCATCTGAGTCTCCTGAGATGGCGGTTGCTCTGGATGGTACTGCAGCAGTGGAACCGGCTCTGCCTGGATATGATTCACCTGTCGGTACGAGGTAGAGGGTTGGTTGGAGCTGCTACTGCTGGGGTCAGCCCGTGACCTGGGAGGCTGTTGGGCGTGAGCTTATGCCTCCTGAATGCATAGGATTTGAGTTTTCAGGTCACTCATGGTTTTGGTGAGAAGGTCCATCTGAGCAAGACCTTGGTTTTGCTTCTTCTCGAGGATCTCCATGCGGTCCAACTTATCACTAATTATGCCCATATCGGCTGCGGCTGATTCGGCTTGGGCTGCGGCTACCGACGTTGTGTTGGGACCGGCATCGATGCGGGCGATCCTCTGAAATGATCCCGCTCCTTGCGGGGGCTTCTGCTGTGTATAGACACGGGCCTGGGCCATCACTGTGGAGTTTTCTGCCATGCCTTCGTAGATGGCCCAGACGTCGTCTTCTCCCTTGGAGAAATAAGATCCTCCGCAAGAGGCGTTCACTAGCCCCTACAGCTCCGGTGTCAGCCCACAAAAGAAACTCTGCACCAAGTTGGGCTTGGATATATCGTGATGTGGACACCGGTCGATGAGCTCTCTGAATCGATCCCAGGCTTCATGGAACTGTTCATTTGGGATCATGACGAAGTTGCTGATCATGGCTCGAGCTGCGTTGGTCCGGCCGAGAGGGTAATACTTTTTCAGGTATGCGGTCCGGAGATCTGCCCAAGTGTCGACGAATTGCCCAAGGTGTTTGAGCCAGTAGGCGGCTCTGTCAACCAAAGAGAATGGAAAGGCGATCATCTTGATGGTGTCCTCGGTCATCAACCGATCATGGATAGTGCTGCAAATCATTTCAAATTCCTGGAGGTGGAGGTGCGGCTCTTCGGTCGGCAACCCATAAAAACTTGGGTAGAAGCTGTATCGTGTGGGGCCGAAGCTCGAAATCTCCGTGGATTGGCGGGAGTCTGATCCACCGGTGAGTGAGGTATGCAGCTGGGTTATGCAGTTCCCTCATGATAGTCTGCGACGGTCGCTCAGCGTCTGGATCCCCTCCTCCTGCATCGGGTCCTCCTCCTCCTCCATCGCCACCGCCCCCAGGTCGGTTCTCTCTCATCTGCGCTATTTCTCTCATCAGATCACCCATGAATGTTCCCTGGTCTCGGATCTGTCTCTGCATGGTCTCCAGGGATGCTAACAAGGAGTTGTTGATGGCCACTTGATCGATTATGAACGGAGGGTGATCGTGGTCATCTGGGTGCTCGCCTCTGTCTGCCATTGCTGGATTTTCTGAAAAAGCAAAAGAGGCCATCTCAGGTGCTGTCGAATGAGCCGAACTCTGTGATGCACTGAATTCTGACACAATTGGACTGAGAGAAGGAGAAAGGGAAGGACGGTCGAGGGGGAACAGGGTGGATGTGAACTCGGGCTCGGAGAGCGGACTCTCCGAGATATTCCTAGATGAATAAGGGGGAGTGCTGGATAGCGGTGCCGACAAGGTCGGCCTAAGAGATCTCCGTCCCATAATCTTGATTATTCGGGAAGAACAGGGATAGTGCAAGAGAAGAAGAAGATGATATGAGATGCAACAAAATTGCGCACAATGGTGCGGTGTTTTTGATCTTGACCTAAATAAATCTAGAAATCAAACACAAAGCAGGGGTGAATTCACCAACTCAACACGTGAAGCCGTGAAGGTTCGGCTTTTATCTTGTCAATTTTAGCTTGTTTTCAGGTATTTATCTTGTCACGAGTCCTTAGAACGCTACGCCTATAGGAGCGAGAGTACTGCCAGGAAAGTGTCCCCGTACTTGTCCTCCTCCTGTGTAACCTGTAACTTGCGCTTTTTAAGGTCCTTGTAACCCTTCCTGGATCCCTACTCAGCCAAAGAAAAGAGGGAGGAAGCCGATAGGCGAAACCGATACTTCGGACCTCGCTCGCAACGGAATCACCCGTGAGCGTGCAAGATCCTACTCGGACGCAGCCGGTGAGACAGACACACCCGTGAAGGCGTGGCCTAAGCTCGGTACTTCGGACAAGGTCGACGCTCACACAATAGTGAGTCACCAATGGCGACCAAGTCCTACTCGACTACGTACGATAGTAGCGCCAATACTTCGGAAATCCAGGCGATACACAAGGCAGCCACAAGTTGGGTTTTTGGCTCTAATCCTTACGAAGCGCTCACCTCACTTGGAAGGAAACCTTCCCATGCAACCTGAATACAAGTGAGGGTATTACTCACCCCAAGCGATGAATCCAATTATAGATTTTATTTTTGGTCAAGTTTTCTTTAGCAGTCCCTTTTTTAATTTTTTTTGGTGTTATCGCTTCTTTTGAGTAAATTCAAACAAGCGCCTAACGGTTTTTGTATTTTTCCTTTATCCTACTTTGTTCCAAAAACAGAGGGAGAATAGAGTCGGAAAAGTCGTGCAAGTCGACACCAAGGTGGAAATCTCACCTTTGTGCCTAGATGATGCATGCAAAGTAAGAAGACTTACAGCGAATCCCAGCTCTCTCCATGCGGGATGCAAAGCAGAATTTTTAAACCTACACTACATGGCGATATGCAAGCGGAAATCGTCCTGCAACAGGCAACTGCTAGCGTGAAGAACCACAAGCTAGCTACTAACTCCTAATCCGAGTGTCCGGTCTAGGCTCACCCCTCATCTGCTCAACACATTTGAGTTAGGAGAAAGCGCTTGTTCGGGTGTGAGCTTGCGGTGCGTGGATCGGAAGCTACTAGCTAACTATTTAATTAGTCTAAGTCCAAATACGAACTATAGGAACATGCAAAGGTAATTAGTGTGTTTGGACCTATTCTAATCGAATCAAGCAAGACCTAATCTAAGAGATCAATCCACAAAAGAAAGGAAAAATGAAAACAAAACCGGAAAATGATAGCGATGAAAACGCGATAAAAATCGCGATGAGCCCCCGGGTGAACAAACACCCGGAAATTAGGCTCGGTAGTGTCTAAGTGTCCAAGAGTCCAATGTACCTGTATTATTACAATTAAATAAATCACTCTCTCACAAAAATAAAATAAGAGCTACTCTAATCTCTCTCCCTCACTCCTCCTGCTCTCTCCTGCCGGCTTGGCTAAAGAATAGCCGACTCCGCGTCCCAAGGTTGCTCCGGGTCACCTAGGCGATCCGCCTTGCTTCGCGGTCCCTCGCAAGAAGATAAAGAAGAGTGGTCAGAATATCTCAATAAAAATATATCAAAAATGTAAGAGAGATAAAAATTAAAGCTATGATAGACAATCACAAACAAACAAAATGTAAACTACTCACTGTTGCTCCCCGGCAACGGCGCCATTTGATTTTTTTTTCGTGGCTGCTCGTACACCGTTGGATCTTCGAAGATCCAACGGTTGCTGAAATCGATGGAGTGGCCTCATCTGGGTCGTTGGATGGTCGCTGAGAGAGGACCATCCAACGGTATCTGCAACTCCGTCTTCATCAGCGGTTGGCAGCGGAAACCGAGCTCCGGCGAAGGAGCTTCAGCTCCGCCGCTCGCCCTCGGCTGCTGGCGACCTCCCCAAAGCTCCATTAACAATCGTCGAGGAAGCTCGGAGCTCGGGGAAGGCGCAGGACAGCTTGGCTCAGTCCATCGGAGCCCTAATGTCGATGGCGGGTTTAACGAAGTTGGCTCCGGTGAGCTCTCCGGCCATTGAGGTAGTTATCGACCTGCAGAATTAGGTACATAGCCGAAGCACGTGGAGTGTGTACGTGAGTGGAACGGGAGCTCAGGGAGCGAAGAGGATGGGAGCTCGGTTGCTCCTCCGCCGCGAGGGCGGAGGAGATGGGTCGGTTGCGGTTTGGGAAGTTGGAAGAAGAGGAGAGTGGTCTGAGAGCGTCGCGTGAAGGGCGGAAGCGTGGCGGAGCTCGAAGGGGGGTTAATGGAGATCGAAGATGACGGGAGAGGCCTAATTAAATCAAAGAAATTGAATAAAAAGACAAAGGGGGAAGAGGGGTCTTACCTGAGGTCTGGTGGAGCGGATGGCCTGGGCCGGGCATCGGGGAAGATGCCCGGGTCATTGCACATACTGGTCGACCATGCCAGCGAGCTCGAGCGGGCTGATCGCGTCGCAGCTCCGTCGTGATCGGCGGAGGGTCTCACTGAGGAGGCAAGGTTGTCGTCGCTCGATCCATAAGCCTCCCCCTGTCACAGGGAGGCGGAGGATGGCTGGGCCTCCTCCCGCGTAAAGGTGGATGGCGTGATCAGGTGGAGGGAAGGGTGTATTTGAAGCTTGAAGGTGGCGGGTTATGGTGGGTGGAATCATGGGTTTAGTGGCAGATATGGAGTGCGTGGAAGGGCAACGTGGGATGAGGGAGGACTCGCGAAGGTGGTGGATGATTGATTTAGCCGAAGATAGGCGGTCTTAAGTTCAACACAAAGCGTGAACTCAGTCGGTGTATTGACCACACTAAACCTGGACTAAAGTCAACAATTAACCCACACTAAAGATCAATAAATTAGAACTAATGTGGAGTTAAAATTTATTTTTAACTCTACATAAAAGATGTATAGGTGCAAGTATGTAGAGAGTTCGAACACAGGGAGCAAGCAGGGTAGTTCAAGCAAATGTGCTCAAGTGAATGTGTGTGATGTGTCTACACTAAGCAAACATGCAAAGGAAATTTTTGTGGGTTTTTAATTTTTAATTTTGTATTTTGATTTTTAATTTTCCGATTTTTATAATTTTATATTTTATATTTTTCTTTTTCTTTTTTCAATATTGGAAGCAAAGACAATGTAATGAAAGACAAGGTAAAATATTTATAAAAATGTGCAAAAATAACCAAAAATTCAGAACTAAACTGTTTTAGATATTTTTAGGATTTTTTACTGTTTTTGTGATTTTTGGGGTTTTTTCAAGGTGTTTTTGATATTTTTAATTACTTAAATAAGTCAAAACAGTGAAACAAGAGCTGGCTGTGAATAAAATGGGAATTAAAAATAGCAACCAGTATCAAAAATTTTCACAATAATTTTCAAATAAAGCTGCTGAAATAAAGAACAAACAGGAGTTGAGTTTGTATTTTTTAGAGTTTTCTACTATTTTATATATTTTTTTGAAGTTTTTGAGTCTTTTTAAATTTTTAGTGTTTTTCTTTTGAGATTTTTAATGATTTTTGGATTGACACTAATAGAGGATAAAATAGACACTAGGTGGATTTTTTAGAATTTTTGGAGGGGTTTTACTATTTTTTTGGCATTTTCTAAGCTAAACAGTACACAAAAAGCATGTTTTTGATTTTTAATAAATATAAAAATAAAATAAAAACAAAAACTAAAATGATAGTGTGGAAGTACACGTGTCCAGGATCTAAAGTTTAAAATTTGAGAAATTTTGGGATTTGAATGAGGCTCCAAATAATTAGATCAAGTACGCACAAAATAAGGGCCTGGCAGGGACCTTAATGCGAATAGTCAAAAGTTCAGGGATGTTCATGCAATTTTCACCAAAATTTTCAACTGAATTAAATATCCTCTAGGCCAAAAAACAATACCCCAAAGTCGTCGGGGCTTCTCTGTAAAAGACCCAACCAAGCGTGTGCGATGCAGGCGCCTGGGAAGGGCAAGAATGTGATATTACGAAAGCTCAGGGGGCTTACTTGTAAAAAGTCCAGATACTTTATTACTGAACTGGAAAGTACTGGTTTAAACTAAAACAATACAAAGTCTGGGGCCCTGACGCAAAATCGCCAAGGTCACGTGCGAGGAAGCGCGTGACCTGACGGGGATTCAAATGTAAATATTTAGAAGCACGGGGGGTCCTTTGAAAATATTACAAAGCTCAATACTAGCAGATGAAAGATTAGAAAGTTTTAAGTAAATACAAAAAGGCACTGGGTATAGTAGCAAAATTACCCAAGCTTTGGCGGCGATCGAACGACCGATATGAATAACTTATGCCACGCGTCGCCTCAGCAGAGCCCGATGATGGTTCGCTTTCAACGGTCCAGATTAGATGGCTTTGCCTGATCGAACGGCTGGGCTCAGATGTTAATCCAAGGGCTGCTGCACGTCATGAAGAACAGGTCTGATCTAACGGCGGCGAGAGGCACAGGATGAACGGGGAAGAGGCTCCGGATGGGCGAGCTTCTCCACCTCCGATGCGTCTCCTCGCGGCTTGAGGCGGCTTCAAAATGACCTGGGAGCTAACTGGGAGGCTCCTCAAGAGATTGGTGGAGGCAAAAGGACTGGAGACCAGTCGGAGTGCCCCCACGGCAAGAACGACCTGGAGCGGCTCCGAGAAGCTCGGTAGCGTCAAAAACGGCCCCAGATTGGGGCCCTTCTGCGCCTGGGACCTGCAATACAAAAAAAAACAAACAACAGAAGGACGGTCCCAGGGCAATCGCGAGTTGGTATGGGTGGCGTATGGTGCGAATGAAGCTCGCCGGAGCAAGCTCGGCGAGGTGGTGGATGCGGCGAAGGGGGTGATCTGAATCGAAATGGAGGGTATGGAAACGAAGCTAAGACTACCAGGAACTAAAGCATATATAAAAAAGGAAGAAAACCAGCCTCGAGCCCAAGAAGGGCGAGGGAAAACCTCACGGCGGCGCAGCCGGCCGGAGGTACTTGGAACGCGGCGTTTGGGGTCGCCGCACCTCGACTGAGATGGGGGAGGATTCCCCTGTCACGAGAACTTGCCCTCGACCCACACCTGGAAGTTTTTTGGGTACCCAAATCCGGTTCAAAGTCAAAAGGAAAGATGGGGTGCGGTTTTGAACATGGTGGAGGTGCGAATGAAGCTCGATCACGGGCGGATGAAGAAGATCTGGTAGGATCTAAGAGGTCAGCGGGCTAGGTGGGTCTACAGTGAACAACTTTCATGAAGGAAGCGACTGCCCTCGAGCAACGCATCAACGGCGAAAAAATCGAGAAAGTAGGGGCGCAGCGGCTCTGACAAGGGCCACAGGGGGGTAGGTCAGACTGTTGACCTTGGTGAACAGTCCTGACCTCCTGGTTGGTCCACGTGGACCAACCAGGAAAAACCCTGGGAAAACGTTTTATTAATTAATTTAAAAATAATAAATGGCCTTATTAATTTATGATTATAAAATAAAAAATATTTGTTATTTTATGTAGTATTTTATTATGAATTTTAATTATTTTTATGAGTTCTATTTTTATAAGTTACCTTTTTAACCCTATATAGGTATAATACCTACATATTGCAAAAAACGTTTTATTTTTATTTTGTATATTTTAATTTTATTATTTTTGTTTCTTATTTTGTAAAATTATAAAATACTTTTATACACATAAATATATTTTTATTTTATTTTTCTAATTTATTATGTATAATTAATAAAATACAAGTATGTTTTGTATAGGTATATATATAGGTAATGTATCTATGTATTTTATTTTTAAGTATTTTATTTTTATTTTTATTTAGGTTTTTATTCTTATTTTAATGTACATTATTATTATAAGTATTAATTACAACATGATAAAAATATAAAATTATAAAAATAACAAATAAATAATAAATTGAGTATTTTAATATGTACAAGTATGCAATGAGGGTCCAAAACTCAATTTTCAAACCGTAGCTCCGCCAAATGCGAAACCACCGCCATTGGATAGCTTATTTTCTTCTATATACAATTAAAGGTGAGTATGCTACATTTGGGGTTTTCATTTGTGAGATACGGGTCTGGGAAGTTGGGATTCTGGAATTTTATTCAGACCATAAATTTTTATCTGTACATTCTTGTTCTGTGAAATCAATTTTGTATTTTTCTTTATAAAATTATCTACAACTTTCATGTACAAGGTTTCTTTATTTGATGTATAAAAAGTGGAACCAAAAATAGGTCCCAAAATGAACAAAGAATGAATAAAATAAAAGGGATTTTATGGGTATTTTTGGCCCTTATCTCCCCCTACTTTATTCCTTGTCGACCTATTCATCAAGATGCCTAGGTCTCGGGGGTTTTGAGTCACAAAATATTTACAATATTTTATTCTTTTTCTTTTCTTTATTTATTCTATAATTTTGGCCTTAATTACAGTATTTTAGACATTATCTGAATGCACATGCATGGATGCTGATATGCTTGATTTAAGGGTATTCATAGGCATTTACTAGGGTTTTTGGTGCCAAAATGATAGAATAAAGATGATGAAATGTGGATTCATCAATGATCGGGGAAGGACGTGGGATGGTTAGCGAGGAGCGACGTGGTCGGAGAGAGTGGCGAAAATAAGAAGGGCGGAGTCGACGTGCAATGTGGAGATCGTGTGAAAGAGATGAGGACCGGAGGAAGAAGACGACCGATAGCCGTTGGATCTGGAGATCCAACGCCTGTCGATTGGGCGCGAAGCGACGGGTGTGATCATATCTGAAGGCGATGCGATCGGAGGTCTGCGGAGCTGCCACGTGGCAGGCTATGCGTGAGGCGCTAACGGATGGCTTAGATGAGAAGCTAAGGTTGATCGAGTGGATGAAGATGAAGCAGGAATGAACAGCGGTGATGGCGAGATGGAGACTCGATCGTATGGCGCAAGAGGCGACACGTGGTGCAAGGAGGATAAGGCGGAAGTGAGTGGCTGTGATGAAGCCTAGGGGAAGATCTGACGGTGAAGAAAAAGGGCGTACGCGGATATCGCAGAGCCGTTGGATCTCAGGAAGAGATCTGACGGCTGAGGGCGCGGGCGGATAAGACAAAGGTGGCGGGCCACGTGGCTCACCCAGAATGGGCCACGTGGCCTAATCAGATTATTCCTAAAGAACTTTTGATTTTTCAGGGTTAATTTGGCCGAATTTGAAAAAACCAAAGACATGAAAGTTGTAGATCTGGATGAGATCTACAAGTTTTATGTTGACCAAAACTTGAGAAGAGATCATCTGAAGACTCGAAATATTTTGGAGGGTATTTTTAAGGCTAAAAATACCACAGATTTTTGTTTTGCCATTTTTTTGTGGTTTTCAAATTATTAAGGACTTGATAATTACAGGACATTATCTGGGTTTTATTGACAAATAACTTAAGCAAGGGGGTTAATAAATGGAAATTGTGATGATGAAATTGGGTTTCATCACCCCATATACTTAAACTATGCTCGTCCTCGAGCATCAAAAAATGAATTAGCTGGATTAACCCCCTTGTGCATGTGAGCACGTGATCCAATCTGTTCAAGTCGACTCAACTTTAGAGGCCCAAAATTCTAGAATTCAACCCAGCCTTAATCAAGAGGTACCCAATTCCTCTAATTCTCCATACTCTCTCTGATGTACATATAATTTAAAGGATATGAAATTTAGTGTTGATTGCAATTTCGAGAGTAGAGTCAAATCGTCACCCAAAGTCTTGGTCCACGAAATTCTCCTAAGGACCCAATCCTCAACACTAGGGAATAAATCAAATCTTGCATCCAGTCCACCGTCTCTTTAGTTGTCAGACTTAAAAAATATAGATGGCAGGCCAGGAATGGAGGGCATGGGTTTGTGTCATTTCTTCTCTCCCTCTCATTGGAACAAGGATTCTCTCTAGTACCTTTTACGCAACACATTTTTTTGGTGTTGATCAGTGCATCCGTCAAGAGAAGTTGGAGCCGTCTGCACTTGTTTTCCTGGGAGTACACCGGGGTGTGTCTCTTTTGAGTACCTATCGCACCTTCTACACCCAGACTTGTAGCATTTACAATGCAGAGCCCTTTTTTGGTGCAAGCCCGACTCCTGGTCCTAATAGCGGTGGTCCAAGTGGACACTTTGAAATGGTTGGGAGCGCTCGCCTTTGGTGGAAGCTCTTTGATATTTGACTTTGTGGAATGAGCTTTTCTTTGGAATTTCATTGACTTGTATAATTTGTGGCTAGCTCCACTGCTTTTACCAAGAGTTGGCACACACTGATCAATATTTTTTATTTATTCACACTCTGACACTTAGGTCAATGTCAAGAGATTAGTATAAGAATCAAGTTCTCATACTGGCTAAGATTGCTGACACTCAGGTTTCCTGAAGCCTCCAAAGATTTTATCCCATCCTCGAGCATCATTAGTTCAAATCCAAACTCAAATTCCTCATCCCAATTCCTCAAGTGAAAAGTCAACTCATCTCATCAAAAACCGCAGTCGTGCATGTGATGTGCTGATCATATTCTTTATGTCTGAGACTAAGCATGGAATATAGCATGCAAATCTAGAAATCTAGGGGAATGTGGATGATTAAGTCTATGACCCTGATGGCTAAGGCCGGTTAACCTAAAATCTCAAAGACCTCAAAAAGCTGTCTCCTTGATCATTTCAGATCCTGGGTGGAAGTGTAAGTGTAGAGGGTTAATCCAACTCCTTCATTCGAAAACAAAACCTTTTTTTTGAACTCCAAGAGATATTAGGACTGCCTAAACTCAATTGAGCATCTGCATTCAGCCAGTATGGATGTAAGTACAGGCCGAAGCATGTTGCTTGAGAACGGGGCCTTACGCGAGGTCCTCTAAACCATCCAATCTGCTAAGGGCGAACCCTCACTGAATGTGGCTTACTTAATTGGGCTTAGTAGTCACTAACGGCTCCTAAAGGATTTTTTTTTGTTTTTCTCATTTTTATGGATTTTAATTAAAAGGTTAAAACACTTGTTAGACTCTACTTTCCTTGAAAAGAGATAAAAGATTTTCAAAACCATGTCACACAAATAAAAAGTTTTCAAAACATTTTCAAAAGATTTTTTCAAAACAAGGAAAAAATCATTTTCGAAAATATTTTTATTAAAATAGCGTAACATAGTATAGAAAAGCCGTGAAATCATTTGAGTTCTCTTAGTCCAAAGAATTTTACTTTAGCCAAAAAGTTTTAAATTTTTCAATTTTTTCAGATTATAGCTAAAGTAAGTATACGGTATATACGGTATACCCCCTATACTTAAACTTTGCTATGTCCTCATAGAACTAGATGTTACAAGTCCATAGGTCCATTTAAATATAAAGGAATATACAGGAGCTAAGAGGGACTCCCCCTATACTTAGGTTAGAAATAACCTAAGTATAAAGGCAGGGAAAGGAGAGTAGAGAAAATAACGGGGACTCGGGTTCCCCCTATACCTAGGCTGAGATTAGCCTAAGTATAAAGATGAGAGTTGATATTGGGAGGGACCCAAGGTGAACGAAGAAGATGGGTGGATATACAAGTGAGCGGATGAATCTATGGAGATGAATGGAGTGACTAAGGTTCTGGGGAGTGTATCGAAGCAATCATGGCTCAATCAAGCAAGCAAGACCCTCAATTTCACCAACTCACACATGAGACCAACCGAGGTTGGTTTATTATCTTGTCGTTTTTATTAGTGATAAAACATTAGATTTTTACGCAGAGAAAATGTGAAGTGAAAATCGATGCGTAAACGAGGGTATTGCTCTCCCAAAACCAAAGTTTTACTCCATTTTATGTTGACTTGCAATTAACAGTCCCAATTTTTATTTAATGTTGTCACTGAATTAAGGTTAGCACAAAATCAAGCAATCATCGTCTACCGTTCATTCCCATTTCCATTAACCTAGGTGATCAAGCTAGGAAAGAGGAACCGAGAAAAAGCCGTGTATTCGATAAAACCGCGATCTAGGCTAAGCGAGAAATCATGCAATGACTTGGCGAAAATACGTAAGAATTTTGGGACTGATTTGAAAATCAAAATCTATGTATGCAAGTCGATAAAAGCCGCACCTAACATGCTTCTATTAGCGGGAAAAATGTCTATTGATTTTGACTAAGTGAAGCGAGGTTAAGTGCGTCTTTGATTACTAGTGTGTCCTACCTACGAGCAAGCACAAGAAAATGAGAAAATAGATTAAGTTCTGAGAGACGCGTGCCTGGTCCTAGGTCGACACTCAAGTGGGGGCGATCCCTACACAACCACAATCGTTCGATTACAATCGCGAGCCTTCAATCGAAGACCGCTGTAAAAGACAAATTATTACAAGTATAGAATGGAAATAAAAATGCGACACATTTTTTATCTTTCTTTTCTATATGCTCCAAGCATGCTCCTGCGATTCCTCGCAGCGGGAGACACCAGCTCCTCGCCTCCTTGATTGATCAAGGGTCCTGCCACAGAAACAAGGATTAGAGATCAAATAAAAAATTAAAAAATTTATAATGCAAAATATGTGAACAACTTGACCTATAAAATGAACACTTAATTAAATAAACAAAAATCCAAAAAATATAAAAAATGAGCCGTGTCCCCGGCAACGACGCCATTTGATAGAACCGCCAAATCGACCCTTTAATAGTGTTGAATTAGCACTTGAAGTTGTCATCGCAGTCGGGCCGAGATGGGCTCATCAAAGACCATCTCATTTAGATATAGCAATCAAAATGAGATGGTTGTATATATTTTTTATTTTACTTGGCAAGAAACCAAGGGCGAACTCAGGGACATGAGCCTCTCTCGTATTATTCGGATTTTAATCTATTTAACTAAGTGTTGAGTTAAAGACATATAGGTCAAAACATGCAAGGAGACACAACAATGCATTAAAGAAATAAACATGCATTTTATTTTATTTTATTTTATCAGATAAATGCAAGGAGATGCAATGCACATAATATGCCCGAAACTATAATTACTTGAGCCATAAAAAATATGAGTCAAACAGAATCAAATAATGAAGCACTTTTCATTTATATAGCAATTCGGCAAGAGAAACTTAGAAATCTGGACACTTAGTTAATCAAATAGTGCATTACAGATCATAGTGTCAAAACTAAAATTTAAGCATGCCATTAGAAAGATGACGAGAAGAGCTTCAAAATGAAACTGAAATCACCTGAAATGGAGTTACGGTGCTCAAGATATGCAAGAACAAAGATAAGGGCATAAATGAAAGAAAAATATGAAATAAAATTACAAACAGGTCCCTGGGAGGGACTAAAATGTAAATACGTGAAAGAACATGACCTTTTCCCTATAAATTACCCTCACGCACAGGGGTATTTTTTGCAATTTTGAAAACCCACGAGGGTTTTAATGCAAATTACCCCATGCGCACGAGGTTTGCACGTGATCTGGACCTGGATGTAATATAGAGAAGCCGGCAGGGCGTCTCTGCAATTTTCCCAGATACGCACGTGCCAGGCATGTGCTATCCAGGCTCGGAGGATGGGTCAGGCTCGACAGAGGCTTGCGTTGGTTCGGCTCGGCTCGGGCGTGGTCGAAGCTCCAGGAGGTTCGGTGTAGGCTCGGTGCAGAGGCTCGGTGTAGCGCTGGTGCTGACGCGTGGCCGGTTGGAGACCATCCGATCATGGAGATCCAACGGCATATGTAGATGTCGATCCGGGGCTACGTGGCTGCTCGTACACCGTTGGATCTTCGAAGATCCAACGGTTGCTGAAATCGATGGCGTGGCCTCATCTGGGCCGTTGGATGGTCGCTGAGAGAGGACCATCCAACGGTATCTGCAACTCCGTCTTCATCAGCGGTTGGCGGCGGAAACCGAGCTCCGACGAAGGAGCTCCAGCTCTGCCGCTCGCCCTCGGCTGATGGCGACCTCCCCGAAGCTCCATTAATGATTGTCGAGGAAGCTCGGAGTTCGGGGAAGGCGCAGGACAACTTGGCTCAGTCCATCGGAGCCCTAATGTCGATGGTGGGTTTAACGAAGTTGGCTTCGATGAGCTCTCCGGCCATTGAGGTAGTTATCGACCTGCAGAGTTAGGTGCATAGCCGAAGCACGTGGAGTGTGTGCGTGAGTGGAACGGGAGCTCAGGGAGCGAAGAGGATGGGAGCTCGGTTGCTCCTCTGCCGCGAGGGCGGAGGAGATGGGTCGGACGCGGTCTGGGAAGCTGGAAGAAGAGGAGAGTGGTCTGAGAGCGTCGCGTGAAGGGCGGAAGCGTGGCGGAGCTCGGAGGGGGGTTAATGGAGATCGAAGATGACGGGAGAGGCCTAATTAAATCAAAGAAATTGAATAAAAAGACAAAGGGGGAAGAGGGGTCTTACCTGAGGTCTGGCGGAGCGGATGGCCTGGGCTGGGCAACGGTGAAGATGCCCGGGTCGTTGCACAAACCGGTCGGCCATGCCAGCGTGCTCGAGCGGGCTAATCGCGCCGCAGCTCCGTCATGATCGGCGGAGGGTCTTACCGGGGAGGCAAGGTCGTCGTCGCTCGATCCATACGCATCCCCCTATCACAGAGAGGCAGAGGAGGGCTGGGCCTCCTCCCGCGTAAAGGTGGACGGCGTGATCAGGTGGAGGGAAGGGTGTATTTGAAGCTTGAAGGTGGCGGGTTATGGTGGGTGGAGTCATGGGTTTAGTGGCGGATATGGAGTGCGTGGAAGGGCGACGCGGGATGAGGGAGGACTCGCGAAGGTGGTGGATGATCGGGGAAGGACGTGGGATGGTTAGCGAGGAGCGACGTGGTCGGAGAGAGTGGCGAAAATAAGAAGGGCAGAGTCGTCGTGCAATGTGGAGATCGTGTGAAAGAGATGAGGACCGGAGGTGGAAGATGACCGATGGTCGTTGGATCTGGAGATCCAACGGCTGTCGATTGGGCACGAAGCGACATGTGTGATCAGATCTGAAAGCGATGCGATCGGAGGTCTGTGGAGCTGCCACGTGGCAGGCTATGCGCGAGGAGCTAAAGGACGGCTTAGATGAGAAGCTAAGGTTGATCGAGCAGATGAAGACGAAGCGGGAATGAACAGCGGTGATGGCGAGATGGAGACTCGATCGTATGGCGCAAGAGGCGACACGTGGCGCAAGGAGGATAAGGCGGAAGTGAGTGGCTGTGATGAAGTATAGGGGAAGATCTGACGGTGAAGAAAAAGGGTGTACGTGGATATCGCAGAGCCGTTGGATCTCAGGAAGAGATCCGACGGCTGAGGGCGCGGGCGGATAAGATAAAGGTGGCGGGCCACGTGGCTCACCCAGAACGGGCCACGTGGCCCAATCAGATTATTCCTAGAGAACTTTTTATTTTTCAGGGTTAATTTGACTGAATTTGAAAAAATCCAAAACATGAAAGTTGTAGATATGGATGAGATCTACAAGTTTTATGTTGACCAAAACTTGAGAAGTGATCATCTGAAGACTCGAAATATTTTGGAGGGTATTTTTAAGGCTAAAAATACCACAGATTTTTGTTTTGCCATTTTTTGTGGTTTTCAAATTATTAAGGACTCTGATAATTACAGGACATTATCTGGGTTTTATTGACAAATAGCTTAAGCAAGGGGTTAATAAATGGAAATTGTGATGATGAAATTGGGTTTCATCAGTCTGCCGGGTAAAAATCCCAAAAAAATAAAATGTTGGTAATAAAAAATATAAAATGATGTATTTTATATTTTCGATTTGATACAAATTTGGAACTAGTGTAGTTTATAGTGTAATTAATCAAAATCCAAATAGTGGATTGAAAAAAATGAAAACATTAGAATATGTCTAATTTTAAAAAATGATATAAATATCATTTATACAAAATCTTGATGATGCAGAACAAATATGATATCAATTTATGTAAAATTGAATAAAAAATATATAATTGATTAAAAAGTAAGTTAAAAAAAACTATTATTTACATGAAAAGTATAGATGATATAATTTATCCTTCGCAGCTATTGTTATTTAATGAACAGGAGAAGGGGAATATCCAACTCATCTACATATAACTTATATGTTCATAACCTCATAACCACTCATTTGTCTTGAATCTTTAACTTGCGTGTGTTTCAATGGCAGAGCCACTTGCGCCCACCCATCCTAATACAGATAAATGGCTAAGAAGGCGATGAACACATAAGTGACATACAACTCAACAACATACTCCCTTTTTCCTAATGAAAATGATCACATCATAATCGATAGATATATTTCTTAAACCATGTGCCCCATACTAAAAAATGTTCTGACTCCGTCCCTGTATGAAAGGTTGAATGCTCTATACTTTAAAAATAGTATTTATCCTTTTTCTCATCCTTAAAACTCCACAAAAATTAAACCCATTGGCAACCTCCTTTCCCCCATCAAAAACGCTTAGGAGGTAGACTAGTGGAGAAAAATTCTACCGAGTCGATGACAACTTGGCTCCAAAATGTTATACTGAGGACAGTGAATGCAACCACCTCACCTTTTTTATTATATATATTACTTGCACTCCCGCACTCATTTAGAAGAGAATATCAATCACAGTTACTTACTCGTCGTTGCCTCGACATAACAATCTCACCTTTCTGGTAAATTGTCTCGTCAAGCTCAATGTCTTCGCATGACTATATGTAAAAACAATAAGAGTTCTGGCATTTGCGATGTAGTTTTACCTTTGATTCATTGACAATCTCTTCAAGAACGAGATCTATGCAATGGGCCTCACATGAAGACCATTATATCCTTGGAATTGATCTTAAATAGCCTCACAACTACCATTTTTGCAGAAGCATTATTGGTAGCATCTCATATAACATTGTCTACTCCAACTTCCTTGATTTACTAATCAACAAGAAATGAGATGTATACTAGGATTAGAGTCATGTTAAGATTAGGAATCCTAATGGTGTGGGACTCCTAATCCTATAGTAGTTTAGTTGTATTTTATTTATAGTCCTAAAGGAAATATGACTATGGGGTTGTAATTGGGATATATATCGAGGGGGTGGGATGCAGTGCCTTCACACCACCACAAGAACAATTTAACCCTTAGAGAAAGGGTGAGAAAGATAGAGAGAGAAGAGAGGAAGAGAGCGGGGGAATAGAGAGGGTCATACTCGTTCTTCTTTTAGTGATTTTTCTTCTCAGGTGGTCGCGAGAGATGACCGACCACTATTATATCTGGTTGTTCTTTCTTTCACATGCTTCCGTGGTAGTGGTCAATTGTGCATCTGCATCCATATCCGTATAAGGTGGTCCATATCCCCCAACAACCGGTATCTGAGAGGAAACGATACCAGTGGGTCATGCTCCATCAACTGGTATCAGAGCAAAATTGGTACTACTCATGTTCTCATCAACCGGTATCAGAGTTGAGTTGGTACCGATGGGTCGTGTCCCATCAACTGGTATCAGATCCGAGTTTAACATTGTTGAGGGGATACGATGCGTTGGATCAAAGTGAGGTTCGACGTCGACGAGATGATGCAATGTAACAAATGCACAATCTCAAAAGCCGTGATATGGTGGCCTCTTGGAAAAATCAACTAGAGGCATCGAAGAATTCTGTTAGCAGTGGCTGATTGGAGATTGTGTAAGGTGGCACGTCAAGGGCACCTCGAGTGCATCACCCAGAGGCGGTGAGTTCATGCTTAACGAGACTTGTAGATGACGACTATAACCCACTGCAGAGTACAACTCTCTCTGTTCCCTCGCTCACTCATTTCTTTCTTCTCTCACTCCCTCCATTCTACAGGGATCACATTATTTTTGTGGTGGTGTAGAGGCAATGCCTTCACCCCCTCTATATATAGCCCAATTACAACCCCATAGTCGTAATCCCTTTAGAGCTATAAATAGAATACCACTGAACTATTATTAGGATTATGAGTCCAATCCCATTAGGATTCCTAATCCTAATATGAACCTAATCCTAACAATGTAATCAGTAGTATGAGAGTCGTCAGATGCATCGACGAACTTCCAGAAAGTTGTGTCCCTCTCATAGTTCACACACGAGTTCATAAAGTTCCTTCACCTCACATCAATCAATACATTACCAAAGGAATTATAATTGAGTTTCTCTTAATCTCGTGTTAATTTATCATTTGGTATGATTTTCTAAACCATCATTCTCTTATAAATATTTACTAACACAACATATCTACACATGTTCATCGTTATATGCTTTACAACATTCACTACTTATACTCTACAAGTGTTTGTGTATTACTAATCATCATGTCTATAGTTCATCGCTTCCATGTTCATCTTAGGGTGTTAATCATGTGTGTCTAATATTTATCAAATGGACTATGTGTCCATTAAGAAGTTGATGAGCACCCGATCCCCTCCTTTTATTTTTAATCCAACTATAAGGATCAATACCACTTTTAACATCGAGTGCGGTTTTGGGGGTTTTTAGATTAGGAAAGTGATCATGATAGAATTTTTCTCATTATTCTCTCACTATTAAAATAGAAAAGTTGGTGGTAGTGTCTTAGTCATCAGTCATATTTTCTTGACTCTAAATCTCAACTGTCTGGTCAAAGGAAAACTGGTCGTACTCGGGAAGACAGTTATCCCGAGTAGGGGATGGTTCAAACTGTAAATTCTCAATCATAATCGGGAATCGTGTTTCTATGTCAAATTCAGTTATACCCATGTCCATCCTTGAATTTGCTCGCTCTATTATATCCACATAATAATTATTCGGTTCTGCGAGCGATTCATATCTCGAATATTCAACCAAAGAAGGAGTGGGGTGGAATGAGGGTGAAGCATATGTTGATGGAGAGAAGGATCGCTGGGGAAGAACTGCCTCAAAGAGAGGGTTCTTCTGAAATAAGAGCGAAGATGAAGATGGTCGGGATTCCGTCATGTAAGCTCAACCCACGGAGTCAGGGTAAGAATACCAATATTCCAATATCTTCGAAAACGAAGGAAGAATATGATTCACGAACCTTGGTATGTGTATGCAAGTGCAATAATGTTTGGACGCACAGAACTCAATGCAAACCCCAAATTCACCAACTTCACACAGTGAATGTCATGAAAGTTCGGTCGATTATTTTTCCATTTTCAAATTAGTGATAAAACAACCTTTTATTCTATCACACACATGTGTATCGCCCTAATGTTAGTCCTCAACCAACGGAGTGATATGCCTAGGCTATCGGATTATATTACACCCTTAAAGGAGATAGTAGACATGCACACCCAAAATGTCGACTATCGTTGAAGGTGAGTGCTTGAAGCTTCCAAACCCATAAGTTTCGAATCTGGAGACTCAGGGCGCATGTTCAGGGTTTTGAGCTCTAACCTTAAGGCTACGTCCTCACCCACTCAAAGTTTGGAGGTATGTACCTGTGTACAAGGATGGGATTGATTTCCCACATATAAATTGAATTTTATATGGTTTTACTTGGTCAATAGTGTTTAGCAATCTCGATTTTATTAAGTGATCACTTTCTTTGAGTTATAACACCAAGCATATCTACCGAGCAATCCCAATTTCCTTTAAATCATATGTGAAAAAACATAGAGGAATAAGTCGGAAAAGCCGATGTAATTCGATAATCAATGATGTGTGCTTAAGTAGATGTACTTATAGTAATCCTCAGAATTTCGGTGCAGATGCTAAAAAAAATGAAACTTACTCTATATGAATGGACCAGAAAATCACTCATAAATAGATAGTTCTATTAGCGAGTGAAGAACAAATTAAATTTGATTAAGTATAACATCTAGTATGTATATTAGTTATGAATGTGTGGACCTAGGACTACGACAATAATAAATTAAACATAGTAGGTCTAATAGTCGTTGTGCAATCCTAGATCTACGTAAACCACGACAAATAATATGATCCGATAGGCCGAGTGCTCAGTCTTGGTACAAGAGCGAGTCTTTAAATGAAGATCGTTGGAAATGAGTAATTATTACAAATTAATTACAAAAATAAAGAAATAAAATACTCTCCCTCTCCCTTTCTTCAAGTAAAATAAAAATTTCTTCACTCCTCTACAGCGGGCTCGGTCCACAGAATTGCCAGCCTCTGTTTGCTATGAGTTGCTTTGGCTTCCGAAAAAGTTGCTATAAGTCATCGGGTACCTCGCACGAAAGAGAGAAAAAAATCAAATGTTAGAAATATTCACAAAAAATATACACAAAAATAAAAGAAATATAAATAATGAGAAATAAACAAAGAGTATAAATACAAGAAGAACCGGAGGTCAGACTTCCCAAGGATGGAAAACCAATAATCTAAATTATCTAAAAATTTATCCTAAACTGTATACCTCCCTGGCAACGACGTCATTTAGTGAACGCTCCAAGCTGTCCTTTTTAATTTAATGATAATGATGTTAAAGTTGTTGTAGCGGGACAACCTAGAACTGTAAAAAATGACCACGCCAAGACATTAATATGGAAAACTAATCCTCAATGCGATCGAATTATTTATTTTACTTGGGTAAATCCCAATGTCGAACTCATGGGGGTAATATGATGGTTCATAATTAATCGTTAAATAATCTAAAGAATTCAAGTTTTCAAAATAGGAAATAATTTTTTGGTGTTTTTGTCTTTTTCAGATTTTTATTGATTTTTAATAAGTGACGTAACTGATTGCAGAAAGAAATATGATGCATGTATTTTCCAATTTTTTAATGCAAATAAAATAATGCTATGCTATACGGTGAGAGAAAAATAAAAAGATGCAATATTTTTATGATTTTTAATTGTTAAAATAATAGGCATCTGCTTGCCCTTCCCTGATTTTGGGGTATGCGTCGGTTGCTTTCCTTCCCAAATGGAGTTCGTCGAGTAGCTGCTATCAGATCCATAATCAGAGGATTCAGAGGTTCTGATGTATGCTTCCTTTGGTCGTCATGATCGGTTGGTGCCCAGATTGTTCCCTTGCATCATAGTTCTCCGGCTGTGTGGATGCTGGATTGAGAAAAAGGGGAGGATGAAGTTAGGCTGGTAGGAGGGCAGAGGGCTAGCTGAACAAGAGAGTATGAGCTCCACTCCCAAATATCTCAGCTTCGTTCACCTCTGATGCAAGCAGTTCTCCCGCTTCCACAGGAATCGAGGTAGTCGGCCTCCCCTGTAATGAATAATACTAAGGATGTATCCTCTCCCTCGGTCTCACTGTATGCCACTTTCTCCTACTATCTACTTACTTCTTGACCTAAAGTAGGGGTTAACCATTCTTCACTTCTTAGGTCTAATTCTCAGGGCCGAACCTCATGGCCCTTATATACTAGGAGCCGAGCTTGCTCTATAAAAGGCCAGAGAAGAATACTATGCAGGTAGGGTTGCTGACATAGGATCTAACCGGATGAGAAAACGAACTTAGACTGAGACGATGGGAAGAGCGAAAGTGGGTAGGAAGAGGTCAGAGAAGTTATCTCAACCTCTCACATCCCACTCTTTTCTTTCACATTATTTGAGAAGGTCATGGATCGGATCATGGGGTTTTCAGCAGCTCCCTAGCAGGCTCATCAGCCACCTGCTAGGGAAAGCCGGTTTGATATAAGAAATAGGGGCAAGAGCGAGCATTATATATATATCCAAAAAGAGTTCTGAGTGAGGGCACATGCAAAGATCAAGAGTTAAAGCACAAGGGGCGGAGGTGTGAAGAGCATATTCTTTTGTGAGATAGGGATTGCTTGTTCTGAGCGAACACATTTCTATGGAAAAATCGAACATCTTGTAGTAGTTTGTCATAATGATTTTCAGAAAAGCTTATAGTTGTTCGAGGACTTGCATGCATCATGTTAGATATCAAGGAAAATCCATGGAAGAATATACATGTATGATTTTCTCAATTGAGAAGATTTTGACTGCACAGACACAGACTCAGTAGTGTTCAAAAACCCACTACCTCCCAAGATCATCTTTTGATATACTTTAGGTAAGTTCAAGTTAGAGCACAGAGTCAAAGAACGTGACTTTCTTGCACCTAAGATCTATAGTATAACCATGGATAAATAAGAGGTGAAATTGTTGGTCTCACATAGACGAAAGTCGGCCATAGTGATCCGGGAGTCCCGTGTGGAAGGGCTCTCGCTCAACGGATCAAAGGTACGCAGGGGATAACATGCTGATGACTTCCAAGAGCTCTTATCGACGGAGTCGTTTGGCACCTCGATGTCGACTCATCACATCCTGGGGTTGAAGAAGGTCCCAAGGGTTCTGTTGTTCGTCGACTCAAGTGGTACGTGAGTTGGGTTTAGAACGTCATGAGACAATTTGATTCCTATCTACCGTTGGTGTTAGAGGGAGAACTGTGAGGAGCCAACCCTAGTATGAGAGGACTGGTTGGGCCAACCCCTTGTGTGTCGATTGTTATGCCAATAGCAGTGCTAGGAAGCTAAGTTGGTATGGAAGAACTGTTGTGCCACTGTGCTTAGCCTCACAACGGCTAATATATATAATCTACATTCAACCACGCTCTGGATAATCCACCTTTGAAGTGCTACGAACAAGACGAAATATGGCAGCCAATTGCTGACTCTAAATAAGGGGATGGGTTGCGCGCGAGTCGAGTGATGTAGGACTTCCTTACTTCACTATGCTAGAACTAGACTATAGGGCCATTATGCCTTTAAACTCCTCCCCTGGTCTTTTTTCCCATGGTATGAAGTGATGGTAGGGTCTCCTGCGAACTACCTGACCTCGAATCCTGGTCCTCTCCACTGGTTCTATCAGATCAGGCAAGCAATGTAGCGCAGACAGTCAAGAGCTCTATACTCTGGAACAACAAACGATCCCAATCAAATCAATGTCTTTCCCAATTTCGACATCAGACTCTTACTAATTAAGGGGCCACTCCCCATGATATGCACTCATATGCCTTGGGGTCTTAAAAAAGCTTCTTCTCAAAAATTCTGAAGTCAAACCCCCCTTCATTTAAATGAAATCAATGGCGGCTTCTTACAATCCAGTGGGATTCTCCCATTTAAAGCCGCCTCTAATATCTAATGTATATATAAATCTCAAAGAATGTGCAAATAGGTCGACGATAGCTTTAGCTGAATATCCGCACTATCCTAGCTCGAGGTGGGATCAACGCTGCAATCCTTAGTAGGTGGGTCCTTGAGGTAGGTGAGTTTTGACAAGCGAATTCCGGAAGTCAGAGAACTTAGGAAAATGAAATGCTAGAACATACTTTTTAGGACAATTGTCATATGGACCCGAGTCAGACATCAAATAGCTTCGATTAGAATTCTTTGGAGGACGCCTGATGTATATCTTTAAAAAAGATGTAAAATCAAGCCGCTTTCTCGATTCAATAGAAGCCCCAAGAAGTGAATACTAACGAGCCAATAATGCATATCAAGCAAACAAATAAGTAATCCAGAAAGAGCCCTCCCCTAATGATCAATGAATTAAAGGAATATGTGATCAATTAAACTCATATTAATTCCCAAATAATCCCCTGAACTAATGTACAAGTTATTGAGCAATAGAATCAATGAATGTGCTCAAGATAACTGAATAAAGTACTTAATTAAATTGATGTTAAAAAATTCCTATAGATTTTTAATGAATTGTTCCATATGATAGACAATTAGAAGTAGATCACAACGAAATAAAAAACGTAAGAATCCAATCACACGTGCTCAAGTTATGATAGTTTGAAGTTTAGGGACCTATACATAGTAAAAATAAATAGATACTTGCAATTTGGATCTTTTATAGGGATTGTTATGTAATTTCCAAACCCTTCGGGCTTTTACTGTAATTTACCTACACGAGGGGTATGGGCGTAATTACCAGAAGCTGCACGGGCCGATGCGCAATATGTCTACAAACCACATGTGGCGCGTGTGAGGGATGGAGGTTTGATTGCTGGTGTTAGCCATGTGAGCCTGTGGCGAACCATTTCTGCAATAAATGTTATTGTAATCTTGATATATCAATAAAAGTTATTGATTTATTTTACTCCTTGCCGGAGATTAACTGAATGAATGCTCTATAACGTCCCTTAATCAGGGTTATGTAACACGACCATCTTAATGATCATACGGTTGTTCATTCAATGTTTGAAACGTAGAGGCTGGTGCTTGGACGGATATATAAAGAGTTAGATCAATGACTCGCCAAGCACCGTCAAATAATTAATAAGAGATGATCTCCAATATGAGAAGGAGATGGCAATCCTTCTCTGAAGGCTGATATCCGATCGACCTCTTGATGCAGATCCTCTGCATAGGAATAGAGATTCAAAGGTGCTAGATAAGCTAGGATAGTTGACTTAACGATATCGAGATAACCAGGACCTATGCCATATATTGTCATGATATAGGCATGCATCCTATGACCGAAGATATATGTAATGCTATATGTCTGAGTATGTACATTTGGTAGACTGATAGGTTGATGGCCTAATCAAGGTCTATACACTGATGAGCTGGTGTGCGTATGAGGGCATATGAGTAATACGATCTCTCAAAGGGATTATACATGTTCGCTTTTGAATTGGAAGACACGAGCTCACTCATGGGACCAATCAAATTCCATGCATGATAGTCCTTCTTTGGAAACATGACAAAAATTTGTAGGTATGATATATTCTTTTCGAATATATATGATTGATACCAACTCTCAATGACCGAATGAGAAGCTTAATGATAAAAGCATGATGAAGGCAATCTAAAATTGATCCAAATCTTCGGATTTATTCTAAGTATGAAGAATGTACGGGTATCAGGAATACCCGAGGGTAATATGATCATAAACGATTGTATAATCATGATGCTTCCATTCCGAGGGGATGATTAAGAGGTCTGGATTTTAGTGTCTCCTATTTGTAGAGAAGTAATTTAATCTTGGTCCAAATGTTGGACATTGATATGAATACGAATCAGATGCAATAATAATATTAGATTTACGATTATGATTTAATCAAGCATCTTTGATAGGTCCTCGAGATATGGATTTGAGATGTGATCTCAATATCCAATTCAATGTACGTGGAATGCACAATTGCCCTGCCCTTATCTCCAAGCATCCGTGGAAAAAGTGCATTATTCTTGAAAGAGTTCAAGAGTAATTCGATTGATGTAATGAATATCTGAGCACTGAGAAATGGATAATTAAAGGTATTTTAATTATCATGAATAATGTGAATATGATTCATATTATTTGCATGAGAATGATGATCCAAGATAACTAAATGTGATTTAATTATCATGGATATGAATAATGTGGATAACACTATCCATATTGATCATATATATTACAAATGAGATTTATAATATATCAATAAGAGCTATTTGTAAATATTATTTACAAATTTAAATATTGATGTGAATTGGATTCACATTGGACAATTAATTGAAAAAATATTTTATATTTTATTTTAGGTGCGTGAATATGATTCATAATTTCCAATGGCATGATTAAAATTATCACAAAATAATATATAATTCTTTTGTGAAATAATTTACAATAAAAGTTGTTGCAAATGATTAAAAGATTATGTGAGATACACAATCTCACATTATTGGAAAAGAGGAAGCCCTTCCATATAGGGAGGGCGGGCAACCTCCCTTGAGTCCTAATTCAAGGTGGTTGTTCACCCCCCTTAATAGGAAGGAGCTTTCATCCTTTCCTAATCCTTTATTGTGTATTAACTTGATTGAACTAATTTATATTGATGATCATTCAATATGTTTTATTTAATTAAATTAATTGTTATTTTATTTTTGAACAACAAAATCATGGCCATTGAAAGAAACATAAAACAATCTCAACCATCGATTCTGTGTTGTCCATGGATTGGCATCCATGGACTCCCAAAAAAATAAAAGAAGAGACAACCATATTCTCTTCTTTTAGATCAATATAATTCACAAGCTCTCTCTCTCTCTCTCTCCCTCTCATCATAATCATACATGCCCCCTCCCTCTCAAGAGTGACCGTCTACCTCTTGACCTAGAGAAGATTGTCGTCGACGCTACACCGTCATGCTGTCGCTTCGATTGCTCGTGGATATTCATCTTTCTTGGTGCTTCTTGTACGCAAATATGACCTTGGATTTCGTGTGACGAAATCAGGAGATCCATCGCCTGGGTATACATCTTGGATTGCGAGAAGGACACGTCTCATCAATGCGGTCGCAAGCGTCTCCTCCATCTGGTCGAACTTGAGACATGCAGTCTCTTACATTAGAGACTTCGATCGCAACCACACTTCAAGAGGTATGCATGTATCTTTTATGAGGTTTAGATGAAACGATTCAAGAAGTGCTCTCGGATCATGTGATTTTATCACTTTAATTTTTTTAAATTCCGCTGCCCCGAACAACTAGTGTGGCTAATCCAATCTTCACGCTTCCATGTTGCGTTTAAGGTTTTTCCATAACCTTCAACTGGTCTGGCGATATGGTTTGATTCCATGTGGCAGCCTCGCACTACTTCATTCCACCCGAGGTTGTGCGGTTTGGGTTGTAGGTTTGGGAGAGATCTCAAGCGTTGATGAAGCTGGATCCGATGGTCAAGAATTGGGCGTCTCTAGATGGCTTGGATCAAAGGTGTTCTTGATCAGATGGTGGTTGTATGCTCGAATATTTAAATCTCCATGTGACACAGATGCGCTGATTTGGTAGTGGCTAGGGTGGAGCATTGGGCTGAATCCGGCCCAAGCTTGCCAATTTCTCTCGGGTCATGGACCATTTCGAGGGTTGTATTTTTTTGGTAAATTGAAAACCCTGACCCGGCCCAGGGCCCATGGTTTCGGGTTCGGGTTCAGGCTGACCCACCCCCAATTTGGTTTAGTCTGGTACGTTGCAAGCCACATGTTTGCACCAGTTCTATTATAATATATATTTTAATGTAAATGTAAGCATCCAATTATGATGTGTGCATCCATTACACGTATACTTATGAAATTAAAGAAATATTTTCCTCACAATATATACACATGCAAATATCAAACATAACTTACGTCGATCAAATAAAGAAGAATGTATGAACTACTTTTCAGATACGTCCTACATGGTCCCATTTATCAAATCATCAATGCGTGTATGGGCAGTGGATCTCAAAGTAGATAGGCATTGATTACAAGTGGAATCCCAAGTTGAAATGCAAATGACGAGATCTATCGATATTCAAGTATCTCCAAAAAGCTCCGACGGACAGCATTGGACTCACTACATAACAATAGCTATGGGCATGACGACATAAAGAGACATTTGCTTGATTGTGCAAACCTTCAATTTTTTTATTTTTATCTTGATGCTTGATTGTGTAGATCTATAATTTCCACTTTAACACTTTATTTTGATAGAATCAGAATAGAATTTACACAATGATCATTGATTCGTTTCTGAGTTTTTTCCACTTGCATCGTACAATGTGTCTAACCCAAACAAACGATCTTTTTTGATTGAATTGGACCATATGCCTTATAAATTGAATCGCCACAATTGCACCATGTCGGAGAGGATGCAGGCCGGGTCAGGCCAATTCGGGTTTTCACGGGTTCGGGTTGGGCCAAGCATGAGACTGATATTTGGGAAATATGGGAGCCCGAGCCTGGCTCATATATGTATCGGGTCTGGGTCGGGCTCGGGTTTTTGTGGGTTGGGTCTGGGCCAACCCAACCAAATGCTACACCATAGTAGTGACCGAGGCACTAGGTTCGAGGGTAGACACGTTGATCAACCCACATCATCTGATGAAGACCGATCGATGGCGGGGAATTGGGCATAGATCAACGACATGGGTCGTGCATGTTCTTCATTGTACGATATTTGGTGACTGCTGCAAATGTGGATGATGGATGGGGCTCCGGTGAGGCGGTAAAGGAGCAATCGGCGGAGGGATTGCAGGCAGAAGAATGAGAATCGGAGTGGAGAAGGTGATGATGTGTGTCGGTGTTGGTGTGAGAATAGATCTAACACGAAAAAGAATAAGATCCGAGGAGAGAATATGAAGATGAAGAAGGGGAAGGGGGTAGTATTGCCTGAAGATGGGAGGAGCTACGGATCGACTTCCTAATTGCTGTTTCCAGAAGGCGATGAATACCTTTGGAGCTCATGTTGTCTTCTGATGGGGACACCACTACAGAGGAGAAGAAGCTCCTCTGGATCTCACCTGGAGATAGGTCCTCATCGGGTGACTTGGATTGTTGTCACTAATCGAACCATTAGCTCTCGCTCTGTCTTGATTTTTTCCTTGTTGTCGACAAAGGCGTTGGATGATGGACGAGATGGGTTTTTATAGGGAGAAGAATAGACATCGGCCATGGATTTTTGACTACGAAGAGGAGTTAGGTTTAGGAAGGTTCAATTGTTGGGTTCATGTCTGCATAAGTTGGTTGCAGACGACAGGGTTGGGATTAGGTCAGGGAGTTGGCTTTCAAAGATTGGGGCTCTATTGGCTGTGGATCGATGGGATCCCAATGGACGGAGAAGGATATGAGGTTCCTGGGATATGGAGGTTAGGTGAGGGGGAGGAGATAAGGTGATCAGTGGTTAGATGGGATAGGGCTCGAACATAGATGTTTGGGGTTTTGGCGTTGGAGGTTGGAGGGGATAGAACAATCAAGGATCAAGCGATGGAGATAAGATAGAGGTGGTTGTGGAGATCGATAGATGGGTCTGGTTGAGGAAGATGATGGTCGGAGATGGCTCTCCAAGAGGATGACGAAGCAGGGTGCGACGACGGTGGACCGGTGCTAGTGAAGAAGAGGGGACAAGGGCGGGGTGGAGGAGGAAGAAATCTAGGGACTATTGGATCCTCAAAGATCCAACGACTGCGCATAGGTCGAGTGCTGATCACATGAGGGGCTAAGGGGTAGCGAGAGTAAAGAAGGTCATTGAATCAAAATCTGTCTAACGACCCAGATGGGAAGACACTAAATGGCAGAATATGTTGACCTGGAGGGAGTTGAGTTGACCAAGCCACTGATATGGCCCAATCAGCGACTGACATGTGGATGAGTATGTTGACCAGGGTCTTTGACCAATGAAATAAAAACAAAAATAAACATGGAATAAATAGAAAATGGACTCAAATGCAGAGTGCTCGACATAAAAATGTTCACCTAAATGTGATCTACAATGCACATGGAGGACTCAAGCGCAACCAGAATGCAAAATGAAAAATATGCATTTTTAGTTATATCTTATGTATACAAAATATCAATTTTTAGTTTTATGATTTTTTGATTGTTTGTGAATGAATAATGCATGCAAAAATCAAATATGATGTAAGACGATGCAGTGGACTCAGATGTATTTTTTTTTGGATTTTTTATGAGCTTGGAATGATTAAAATTTGTGAGATATATACAAACGATTGGGTCAGTCAGCTTAGGTCAGAATTGGTCTTTTTCATTATTTTTCTGATTTTTTGGGTTTTCATTTTTATGTATTTGCTAAAGCATGAAATGAAATGAAGAAATGAAAAAGAAAGTAATTAAAATGAATGAATTACACACATGAAGTGATTGGTCAAAATCCATAGAAATGTACAACACACAGTTAGGTCCCAAGTTCTAATTTTCACAAATGAACTTCGGTTCTTTTGAATTTGGTCTTGATTTGTAGATAATTGAAGATACAATAATTCAAAAGTGGAGTAGAGCATGTTTGGACTTTGGACACTGTATGAGAGATATATCAACATTTACATCTTTTTGTCCTGAAATTAGGCTTTGGGTTTATTTCAAATATGTACAAGTTAGTATTTTTAGGATTTTTTTATTGATTGATGTTAATGATATGTTCACAATGAAGTCAATTTCATCTCAATTGGAATTAGCACGAATTAATAAAAAATGAATGAATTTAAGTGAAAATACGATGATGAATATAAATGCAGAATTGAATGCTAATTTATGTAAATTATTTACAAGTGCATCAATGTTAATTTTGTGATATTAACAGATGAATGAATCTAATTTCTCGGGACGAAGCTCTATTTTCATCTAATTAGACTGATGAATCACATATTCATCAGCGAGATTACATGCTCATCATTTTCCTAATGAACACTCTCCTTGTTGGAAAACTCCTATACATGTATCCCATCAAGGAGAAAGGACTAGTTGTAGGTGGTGTAAGCTCATCGAAACAAGCTCCACTATTGTCAAAAGTATCATCAGAATATATATATATATATATAGGGCTTGATTTTCTGAATTTTCTTTTATTATTTCTTCGTTGAAGTAATTATTTTCTTATCAATGTGCGATTTATCCCTTTTTATGTTTGCACACATCTTTATCTACTTGTTAATTAAGAGGACATTATTGTGAACTAGAGTGCATCAAACAATGACATAAATCCATACCATTTTTTTAGCAGCAACTTTTTTTTTTTGTAAAATCTATTATAAAGGATACAAATATATTAGTGCTCTATTTCTACATTTGGTTGATTACCATGTTCATGTTGTAAGGAAGTTTAAGATTCACGAATCTTAAAAGTTTAAAATAGTCACATTAATATTTAAGAAAAAACACGTAGATTCAATCTATCGACATCCTAATTTAACTAGACATGCAAAAACTTGCAAGATTCATACAAAAAAGAAAACAATTGTACACGAATATAAAATGGAACGATGGAGTTTGGAGAGAGCGATACAACTAACATGTCAATAGTGGACCATACTTGTGAAATTGTCACCTCACACAATCCATGCAATGGGTCTATAAACTCTCTCTTCATAATGCATGTGTGATGGATCTGATAAGCGCAAAACTTCTATATGCATTTCCACTTTCCAATTCGTAATAGAGTTGCGACATCGAATTCCCTTTCAAGATCTCGTTCTCCCTGACCATATTTTGTCTCAAATAATAATGGGATTTTTACCCAGCAGATCTTATAAACGTTTTAAAATACCTCTACGACCTTTTGCACAACGTAATTACCCAATCGACCCTATAAATTACCCCAAGAACCTCCACGGGCTTAAAACATATTACCCGGAGGGTTCATGGGGTAAGAGTTGACAAGTTTACGGGGTCGAGCGGGGAAGTAAGTTGTTTCAAAGATCGTGGAGGTGATTGGCAAAGTTTATAGGATCTGCCGGGTAAAAATCCCAATAATAATATTTCATATCAACAATTTTTCAATCAATTTGACCAAATACCAAAAAAAGAGGGTAGTAAGTATTGCATCACATGTCTAAATGGTACATGATGGACTCTATTGAATTAGCAAATGGAGTGTCCACATCTCCCTAGGTCATCATAATCGTCATGTGAGCTCAGCATATATAATCAAGTCCAATTTGGCCCAGCTCTCTGTCGAGGGCCACGAATCCAACCGCCAACGACCCACGCCCACAACGCCGCTCCCCACCGTCCGATCCCCATTCCTCCTCCCCATCTCCCCTCATCGTGCCCTCCAAGCAACATCCCCCACCGCCGCCCGATGCCGCTCCTCCCAGTCTTCGACCGCCTCCTCGACCCCCAAGACGCCAAGACGGAGCGCCGCCGCGCGCCACCGGCACCGCCCCCGCCCAGGCGGCCGCGCGCGATCCCAGCTCTCTACGCGACCCCTGAGGCGACGCCGCTTCCGGAGACCCCCACGCCGTCCTCCTTCCCACCGTCCCCCTACGTCATCAACCACAAGCGTCGCCGGCCCCGCCTCCTCAAGAGCTTCTCCCAGAGCGACGTTGGAGAAGGGGAGGGGATGACGCGACCACGGCGGAGGCGTGTTTGCACGGCAGCAAGAGCTTTTCCGAGGGGACGTCGCAGGGATTGGTGTTGATGTCGCCGTCGCCGTCGCCGTCACCGTTGCCATCTCGAACGGCGTGGGGGGCGACAAGGCCGAGGCCGAGAGGGAGGTGGAGGGGCCAACGGCTGCGAAGGAGGAGGCGGAAGGTGGAGGGGAAGGGGATGATTTCTTCGATCCGAAGGATTCGATGAGCGTGGCAAGCAGTACGGGGAACGCAGAGGGGGAGGAGTGGAGCGGGAGGTGGAAGGGGGCCGCTCCGCTGCCGGTGGTGGAGTTCTACGATGCTTTCGAAGGTAATAATCCAAAGACGTCATTTTGTTTATGAACTTTTTAAAAAGTTGGCGGAGCCATTAAAACGTATTTCTCTGCAGTATATGGTTGTCAACTATATGAGTAAAAAACAGATGATAATGAGACGAGAATCGTTTCTCTAACCCTAGTTTAAGGAGGTTCATACAATGCACATGGTTTTGAGTACCTGTATGAAGTCACCTAATAATGGAAGGTGTCACATGCTTGGAACTCTACAGTTACATTGATGCTCATTGATAGGTTAGGATTTAAGGCATCTCAACACTTTGGAAAGACATTGTTGCCCTTGTTACTTATATAATCTAGGAATTTGGATGCTTTTAGGGCATCTCACTATTGTTTGTTGGAGTTCGTTCAAATGAATAGGCCTTGTGCAACCTAGTGTGTCATGCAATTTTCTGAGATGGAGCACCACAGTCGACTTTTTGGTTACTGCTACATTCTGTGATGCAAATGTAGTTGATGTAACTGTCAGTTTGAACCCAGAAAGAAAATAATGCGATAACTAAGTGACGATTTTTAAGAAATCTTGTAAGAATAATTGTTCTTGAGTGCACACTTGTATTATGTGGAGGTGAACAAACAATCGGGATGGGAATCAATGAGACAGCGATTGGAGGTAATGGAGTTGGATATGATGCATGGTTGGTGCAATTAAGTGGTGGTGATGCTAAGTAGAAGGAGGGGTGTTGATAGTGCGGACAATGTTCGTGGTTGGGGCAAAGAAGGATTGGTGACACTGTGGAGCTACATGCGAGTCGACATGTTGAGAGGATGTGCAATGCTAGTGGACTGCGATTGAAGTGTTGGCACACTAATGTTGTCCATGGTGGCTTCATGTGGCAATGTTGGTTGGTGTCGGCGAAGGCGATTGGGATGGTTGGTGGAAATGGGTTGTGTTAGGTTTGTATTGAGAGATTTAGTTTTCCATGAACTTATAGGCACCCTAGTATTTTCTCTTATGACGAGCCTTTCATCAGCTCCTTTTCGCCACCAACCACGTCCAAGCCCCCGTCGATTTAGAGGGAAGAAGCATAAAGATGGCAAGTAAGGTGTTGAAGCGTCTAGGGTGAGTTGTGGTAAATAAGAAATGGAAGGAAGAAAATGAGTCGGAAAAAATGGGAGGTAGGAAGGAGAAACTGAAAATGAATGAGATGGGACTGTGAGTTGGAGAAAGAGAATCACTTTAATTCACTCAAAATGTTACTAATGAGACGGGAGACCAATGGTTTTTAAAAGGCCATGGACACAACATCAGTATTTATGAAGTCGGGGAGGCATGATTGTGTATGTTGTCGGTGAGGATTGACAAGGAATGTAATGGGGGAGTGGGGGAGCCAACGATAAGTTTCATGGAGTTCTTTTGTTGGAGGTATTGTTGGGCTATTGGGAGGTGCATGTTGTAGTTTGATGAGGAGTGCGTCGGTTCGCCAATAAATTTTAGTTGGGGGGGGGGGCACAAAGTGATAATGGGGTGTGGCATATGAGAATGGAAGAATAGGGATGATGGGGGCATTGTGGTAGCGTGGTGGAGGAAAAACAGAGAGGAAAGGGATGAATCAATGAAGGGAAATTGTGTAGTAGGAAAAAAAGGCGCATGGCCTATAAGTAATAGTGGGAGAGAGATTATATATGCGAGAGGGGAGTATGTGAAAATGTAAAGAAATTTCTTGATTACTCAAGAATGCTATGTTTCCATTAGCCAAAGACTCGTTGGGCAAATACAATACAGTAGAAACAAATGGTTAAGGGCACAATTGTGGTGCTTATGAGTTCCAGGGTACACAATTAGGTGAGGTAATATGTTGTTGGTGAAGGTCGATGGGGAACGAAAGGGGGGGCAGTGGTGGCTTCTGGTGGCAAGGTTGGTCAATGCCGAGGAAGGTGATTGGGATGGTTGGTTGTAGTGGATTGTGTTAGGATTGTAGATGGAGGAAGTATACATATACAATATTTGGCATGAGTTTTGATGAAAGAAAAGAAAGTGAAGGAAGAAAGTGAAATAGAGGAAGGAGGAAGGAGAGATGGAAAGAGGAAAAGGAAAATGAACATGGTGGGGTTTGTGAGATGGAGCGAAAGAGAGTAACTTAAATTCTCTCATTGTGTTAACAATTATTTGCCGGTCTTCAAAAGGACAAGGGCACAATGGTGGTGCTTGTGAATATTGAGGATGCACCATCAAGTGTTATGTCATCAACGACGGGTCGCTGGGAAGATAGCGTCAAATTGGGGAGCAGGTGATGGGTCTCCTCGAGAAGGAGCTAATGTGTTAGAGTATTGCTGGTTTAGTAATGATTAGATGAGAAAGTGGGGGTGGGGGCATGAATTGTCAAGTGGTAGACTATGTGAGAGAAGAGAAGAAGAGGTTCGTGGGGGAGTTGCATTGATTTGACAGAGGAAAGAAAAGGGGACAAGAGGGAGTAACTTGGGAAGGGAAAGTAGAGAGAAAGAAAAAGATAGGTGGGGCCCTTGAGAAATTCCCGACATATCATAAGATTCCCGTTTTTAAAAATCAACACTTTTATAAATCCAGAAAACAAAGAGGATTTTAGGATTCTCCCTTGGGGTAAATACTTTTATACATACCTCTTCCGGTTGATCTACACCATCCTGGATCATTAGATTAGAATCCAAAAATGAACATAGAAACAAAGAATATCACTACTGTGTAAACAAAAAATTCAGAGTAAGTTGTCTATTTTTATACCACATATTTTGTTTTGACATGACACCAAAAATAGAAAAAAATCTCGAAAAAAATATTTATTCGTTCAAAAATTTATTTGTAATAAGATTCTGATTTTTTTCGTTACCAAAATATTTTTGTTATATTTGCAATTAGGTATTGTACGGGAACCCAATCGAGTCTTTAATTTCTTTTGAAGTCTAAAAGATAGGGGGAAACACTCGGTGGTGTCCGCCCCAAAATTATTTATTCAAAACAAAAGGAAAAAAGACCAGTAGGTTAAACTAAAGCATGCTACAACCAGAACGCTACAGGACCCACTCGTCAACCATGCGTTTAGCGAACACCCCCACATTTTCCTTGTAAAAACGCTGGCCCGAGAACAGCAAGTTGTTTCTCCCCCCGCCACACCGCCCATAGGATGGCCATGGGGTACACGCGCTCTCCCCTTGATCTGTTTGGATTGTCGTTGATCGAGTCCCAGAAACCTTGAAAGTCGCCGCTGCGGCACCAATCTGAGACCCATCTCCTGCCATATTTGAGATACCAAGGTGCATGAGAAAAAAAGATGTTCCACCGATTTGATCGCAACATTACAAATCATGCTCCTGTCCGAAAAGACTCCAAGAAGCCTGACGCACCGATCTCGCGTCATCAATCTCTTTCTCCTGAGTAGCCAGAGGAAGATACCAATTCTCTCAGGAAGCCTGAGAGCCCAAATATTTGCACAGTCTCTAATAAGCAGGTCGGAGTTGGCCGGCGGCGGCCTGGAAATGGCACCATAGGCCCCCCTGACCGAGAAAGTCCCCTCTGTTCTCGGTTCCCCCGGTTGTATGCGCTTGCTGGGGCGAAGCTCTGCTCGGTTGCCGGAATGCTGGGCTGATGGCCTTTGGTGCCCAATTTTTTCCGCTAACCTCTCTGACCAGAGGTTCGAGGATATTTTGGCTTTGCTGTGCAAGACTTATCTGATTGTGTTGATTCTTAGAATCTTTTTTATCAATTAAATCATGAATTGAATGCTTTTTTTAGAAGGGTATTAAAAATTTCATCAAAAACTTACAATAGCTTGCCAAACAAAGGCTAACAGAAAGAAAAATAGAGGGGTAAATATGCTTAATCAAGCACATTACCTGAAACAAGGAAAAAGATTTCTAGATTACACCATGTTGCTTGTTATTTTCTTTTATCCAAAGACTCAGTGAGAATACTACAAACGGGCAAGGGCACAATGGTGGTGCTTGCGAGTTCCAAGAGGCATGGTTGGGTGAATTAACACACTGTCAATTAGGGTTGATGGGGGACAAAGTTGGGGGGTGGCAACAAAGTGATCTCCAAAAGGAAAAAAAGTGGGGGAGTTGGATCATGTTGGAGGGGGGAAATGCGAAGAGAGGGAGGAATCATGGAAGGGAACATGGAGAGCATGAAAAAAGAGGGGTGGAGCCCCTCTAGTAGTAAAGGGACAGAATGTGTGTGAGATAGGGAGGGTATGTGAAGGATGGAAATATATATCTCGATTACTCAAATGCTGCTTGTATTGTTTCCATTAGCCAAAGAATCAAAGATTCATTTGGAAAATACAATATGGTAGAAACGAAGGTTAATGCAGATACTGTACTCCTATATAAGAGTGAATAATAAAAGAAAAAACTTGAGAAGAAAGAGGATTCTAGTATCCATCATTCCTTAAAATAAAATTAAAAATAATAATATCAAAGACTTCCTGCATTTGAAGTTTAGTCAGTGGACTGCATTGTATTTTAGTATGAGAAACACCACACAAAAAATTGGTAGCTTAGCTCATTAAATATGTTAAGAGATGTTCGCTTGAGTTGACTAAGAAGAAGGGCTAGTCTCATTGGTAAGTTAGTTGTCTTGGTTATGGTTTTTGAGGTAAATAAGGATTTCAAAGATAAAACATATTGAACTTAGAAAGGTGGAATTGGAGGACATTAGCGAGGGCTTTGACAAATTCGAGACATTAAACCAGTGGGTGGGGGAGTGAATGGTGAATGATAAGATGCTCAGTTCCACGAGTTGTGTGCTTAGGTGAATAGGGAGAAGACATTGACAGAGGATTATCGTGAATTTGTATCTGTTTTTATGTCTACATCATCATAGTTTGGGCATCACAGCATGTCCTGCCCTTTTGCCCTGATGTGCGGAGATGGAAAGAGGTATTGGATCCAATAAAGAGTTGTTTAGTGTCGTTTTGGTGTTTAAAGTCCCGCCATGGTTAGGTTGGTTTGCTTGTGTTAGGGTAAAAGAGTACTGAGATAATCATTCCATAGAGCCCTCGGGTCTCTTATATAGGGAGAGAGCCCTTGGGTAAATTACATGAGAGGTACATAAAGAAACTGAAATAATAAATAACATAAAAGACGATCAACTCTCTCTACACTCCCCCTCAAGATGGAGCATAGATATCTATCATGCTCAGCTTGGAAGAACATCTCTGGAAAGGTCCTCTGAGCAATGGCTTAGTGAATATGTCCGCTGTCTGGTCCTCTGAACTGACGTGAGACGTGGAGATGAAGCCCTTCTGGATCATGTCCCTAGTTTAATGACAATCCACCTCTATGTGTTTGGTTCTCTCATGGAAGGATGGATTGTTGGCAATAAATAATGCTGCCTGATTATCACATTGAAGGTTCATAGGCAAGGGAACATCAACATTCAGATCTTCTAAGACTGCTTTAAACCCACATCATTTCTGTGCTTGCCTGTGCCATGGCTCTGTACTCGGATTCGGCACTGGATCTCGCCACAACAGTCTGCTTCTTGCTTTTCCAAGAGACTAAAGAGCTTCCTATGAAGATAGCAAATCCAGAAGTAGACTTACGATCCCTTGGACATCCTGCATAATCTGCATCTGCACAGGCTGAAATAGACAGATCTGTACCTTTCTTGAATAGCAACCCTGTGCCTGGGGAAGATTTCAGATATCTCAATATCATGTACAAGGCATCCATATGTACTTGCCTCGGCTGCTCCATGAATTGACTCACCCGGTTTACTGCAAGGGCAATATCCGGTCGAGTTATAGTGATGTATAAGAGCTTACCCACCATTTCTCTGTACCTTCTCTTGTCCACCTCCTCGGTATCATCATCGTACAGCTTCATACTCGGGTCCATAGGTGTACTTGAAGGTATGCATCCAGTCATTCCTGTTTCAACTAGCAAATCTGTGACATATTTTCTTTGAGTCATCACCATTCCTTGTGCATTTCTTGCAAATTCTATCCCCAGAAAATATCGTATTGTGCCTAGATCCTTTGTAATGAACTGGCTGCCCAACATAGACTTGGTTATCTCAACCCCCTGTGCATCATCTCCAGTAACCAATATATCATCAACATATACCATAACAACAATGGTACCTCTAGGGGTCTTCCGGACGAACAGTGAGTGGTCCGCATTTGATCTTCTGAACCCCTGTCGTTCAATAAGCTGGGAGAGCTTCTGGAACCATGCACGAGGACTCTGTTTAAGGCCATAGATAGCCTTATGAAGTCTGCACACCTTCTGAGTCTCCCCCTCAGCAGCAAACCCGGGTGGCTGCTGCATGTAGACTTCCTCCTGTAGATCACCATACAAGAAAGCATTCTTAACATCAAGCTGGAATATGGTCCAGTCACGTACCACTGCAACCGAAAGGAGGATGCGAAGGGTAGAGTGTCTCGCCACCGGTGAGAAGGTATCCAAATAATCTACACCATATGTCTGAGTAAATCCCCGTGCAACGAGCCTGGCCTTGTATCTGTCTAGACGGCCATCCGCATGATATTTCACTGTAAAAACCCACTTGCAACTTACTACTGAGGCACCTGAAGGAATGGGGACAAGAGACCAAGTTCCCCTAGATTGCAAAGCACGCATTTCCTCTTCCATTGCAAGACGCCAGCAGTCAATCTTCAAGGCATCCTGATATGTCCGCGGAATCTCAACTGACGAGACAGCATCTACAAACTTCTGGAAATCTCCAGTGAGTCGATGAAAGGAGACTTGAGAGGCAAGGAGATATGTGGCACACTGTCTGCGCTGCTTCCTATGAGCAATGGGCCAGTCCAAATCATCCAAGACTGTGCTGACCGGTTGCTCCTCCTCCTGTAGTAAAGGTTCCTGCACAGGTGCATTATCTAAGCCATCGTTAGTGTTAATTTCAGAACAAACCTGAGGCGTGTTGGATGGTTGACTTGTAGTTTGAGCAGGGCCTGTCCGCCTCGTATAGAACTTAGTGAAAGGGACAACTGGAGGAGGTGGTGGTGGTGGTGGTGGTGTTGGTCGAGTAGATGATTGACTCAGGCTTGGCGGTGGTGGAACAAAGACATTGGAATCTGGAGAAGTGGAGGAGGCCAATCTGTCACCCGCAGGTGAGAAATACATGACAGGTTCGAAAAAAGTAACATCTGCACTCACATAGTACTTGTCATGGACAGGATCATAGCAACGGTATCCTTTCTGTGTCCTGGAGTAACCCACAAAAACACACTTGATAGCCCTAGGAGAAAGCTTATCAAGTCCTGGAGATAAGCGGTGGACAAACGCAACAATGCCGAAGACCCGAGGTGTAAGTGCAAACAAATCTCTGTCTGGAAAAAGAACAGAGATCGGGGACTTTTCCCCAAGAACAGTTGTAGGCATTCGGTTGACTAGATAACATGCTGTAAGTATAGCATCTCCCCAAAAAGACAATGGAGCACAACTTTGAATGAGTAATGTGCGAGCAATATCAAGAAAATGTCGATGCTTTCGTTCTGCAACCCCATTTTGTTGTGAGGTGTAAGCACATGTGGTTTGATGAACAATGCCTTTTGAAGAAAGAAAGGTAGCAAGAGAGCGAGTGCAGAACTCCAATGCATTATCAGTTCGCACATACTTAACAGTAGAAGAGAAAACATTCTGGATTTCATTAATAAGATTTTGGATAACACTTCCTGCTTCAGATTTATTTTTAAGAAGAAACGTCCAGGACACTCTAGAGAAATCATCAACCACTACTAAATAGAACCTGTGCCCCTGATGATCTGGGACACGACTTGGACCCCAAATGTCTACATGAAGTAATTCAAACGAGGAGCGACTGCTCCGACTCTGACGACCTGGGAAGCTAGATCGATGGTGCTTCCCTAACTGACATGCTTCACAACGAAAGGAGGAACTCGGAGAGATCTGAGGCAGTAGGTGACGCATCTTCTGCAGGGGCAGATGACCGAACCGAAGATGCCAGGTGTACGGAGATACGGCGCCTTGGGAATGCAGTGAGACACCAGCGTAGGAGTTACGGACTAGACGATAGAGGCCATTATGCTCAGAACCACAACCAATCACCCTGCCCGTCAGTATGTCCTGAAAAATAACAGACGATGGATCAAAAATAGCACGACAGTGCAAATCACGTGTAATCTGACTAATGGATAAGAGGTTCATAGAGAATTCTGGAGCATGTAGGACATTTTGTAAGTGCATAGAGGGAAGCAAAGCCGTCTCCCCCTGACCGATGATAGGAGAATGAGTGCCATCAGCTATGAGTACAGAGCGACCAGGCTGTACAGCTCTGTAGGACTGCAGAATATCTTTCTCACAGCACAGATGATGGGTAGCTCCAGAGTCGACAATCCATCCTGTGAGATCATGACAATGAGGTGAGACTGAAGGACTACCTGAGGCACTGGCAGAGGCGGATGTACTAGCGGACGCCGAGGCTGTAACATCAGAAACTTCAGCACCCTCTGGCGACGATTGTGGCATGATATCACGAAGTCGTGCCACCAACTCTTCGAACCTGTGATCTGTAGCAGGAGCTGAAGGACCTTGAACATGATCCGCGACATGTGCAGAAGGAGGGAAGCCGTGCTTGGAATAGCAAGTATCCTCCGAATGACCAGTACGGCGGCAGAATGAACACGTGGAACGTATGCGACCACCGCGTCCACGTCCACCACTTCCTCTGCCACGAAACGAGGATGAACCACCACGTCCCCTGGAAACTGCCATTGCAGACGGAGGTGCAGTCGCTGTAGTAGATGGAACCGGTACACGACTGAGCCTCCTGTATACCTCTTCCATCGGCGGGATAGTGACATCTGCTAGGATCTGAGAGCGTGCGGCCTCGTACTCCGGGTCTAGGGCAGCGAGTAAAACGCCAACCATAGTGGCATTGCGGAACGTCTTCTGTTGTTCCGGCGTGGCTGTGAGCGGAATGGTGCTATAGAGCTTCTCGAACATACCACGAAGCGACGTGTATAGCGAATGAAGAGGCCTCCCATTCTGCTTCGTGGTAAATATATCATGCTGCAGCTGGAGCATCTTCGTCTCGTTGCGGACCTGAGAGTACGTCATGGCCAAAATATCCCACATCGCCTTGGCAGTGGGCTGGTGAAGAACATCATTCGCTATCTCTGTCGTGAGCGTACCTGAGAGCCAAACCTTGGCGTACGCATCATCAGCCTCCCATGAGGCATAGACTCCTGTCTTCTCCGGCGGTTCATCCTCGATAAGAATATGCTTCTTACCACACGACTTCATGAGACTTAGGAACTGCATCGCCCACAGTTCGTAGTTTGTCCCGTCCATTTTGACGATCGGTGCTGAACCTTTGAACGCACCTATGGCGGGCATATCGAGCTTTTGTTCGGACATAATGCCGGAGAAGAACGACTATTGATAGACCAAGAAGAGGTTGTCTACCAAGACTTTAAGGATTCAAGTGCATATGTAGACGTTATGCACTTGAATCCATCATCTATCCGAGACCGAGTGAAGGAGCGGCACCCGGCGACAAGTAGAGGCTCCGGAAGCCTCTACCAAGGAAGATGGTGGCTGGGCGGGGACTGGTCGGGGGCTAGGCGAGGGCTGGACGGTGTAGACAGCCCCCGGCGGCGGCTGGAGGGAGCCGGGGCGGAAGGTGGTGGGCTCCGGCGGTGCGTGTGCGGGACGAGGAGAGGGTCCCGGGACTGGTCGGCGGCGCCCTGGGGGCTGGGCGGAAACCTGGGGGCGGCGGCGGTGGGAGAGAGTCGGCGGGGGGGGGGGGGGAGGGTGGTGGGCGGCGGTGGAGAGAAACCCTAGATTAGGGTTAGGGCTCTGATACCATGTTAGGGTAAAAGAGTACTGAGATAATCATTCCATAGAGCCCTCGGGTCTCTTATATAGGGAGAGAGCCCTTGGGTAAATTACATGAGAGGTACATAAAGAAACTGAAATAATAAATAACATAAAAGACGATCAACTCTCTCTACATCTTGCAAAATGATTCTTATAGCCTGCTAGGTGGATGTGGTGGCTGGTGCATTGCTATGATCTTATTGGAGCTGGCGACACTTGAAGGAGATTAATTGACAGGCTGTGATTGCTGTGAATGTCCAAGGGCAATGAGGAGTTGGCTTCGTTATAGTGGTGGCTTTTGAGTTGCAAACTATGGGGTATGCGGTGGTCATGCCCGTATAACTGCTTTGTCATACAAATTTTACAAATTCTACTGTGGTGTATCTTTTAGCATTTGATTTTGATTTAACCTCGAGAGCATGGGGGCTCTAGTTACAGATGATGTGTATTTAAAGGATGGGGGTGGTGATTGCGAAGCTTAGGCTACCTCATGAGGGGACATGGGTTGATTGATGCTCAGGGGTCGGGCTTTGGTCACATAGGACGTGAATGGCTAGGAGACATGGGGTGGTTTTCACGGGAGGCAGTGACGTGGAGTACAATCCTGTAGAAGCATGTACCTATGGGTTTTCGGTGAAAGTATGTTTGCGTGCACACTTTTACTCAATTGGGATGGAGTTGGGGTATACAATTGTTTGTTGATGGTTGCCATTGGTTTATTTTCATGCCATCAATTGAGTGGGGATTACACCCGACGATCGTGGGTGAGCCAGCTGCAGAAGTGGTAGAATCAAACTTGGGTTGGGAGGAGGTGTGTTGCTAGTGGAGGACGGGCAATGTATGACGATGGGTAGGTTGGTGAAGGGGTGAGACCCAAGGAGGGTGGTTTGTTTACGAAAAGGAGTTGGAGGTAAGACTCTACTCTAGAGTTGGTAAGGGTTAGTAGCAGCTAGATGGTGATGCAAGCATGATAGAGAGATCTGGAATTTATATGGTTGATGTTTGATAAAGATATTTATACTATTGTAGTAGTCGATCAACTAAACTGACGAGTTGGGTCAACTTTGTGGTTCATGAGGTGGGGGGGCGTAGTCACATGGGACGTGTCTTATTTTCCTGTCATTTGCTTAATAGATTAACAACATTCACAAGCAGTGGTTTATCCCCAGAAGTTGAAAGTTTGTGTATACTCTCCACAAGACGCCTTACAAAAACAACAATAGAGTAAATGCTGTTACTTTTATTTACGTATCCTCATAAAACTAAGCTGCACAGTTCAACTAACCATTGCTGCAACTTCTCCTTAATTCCTCAACATTCCATTCAACCAATCTTGTTTGCTCTATTTTTAATCCGAGGTGTGCGTGTATGAGGCTAGGGAGCTTGCACCAAGGTGCATGTAACTTTACTCAGAGCCTGTTTGGTTGTAGAGATATAATTTATGTTATTTGTATATTTTCTATATTCTTATGGACTCTTGATGTAATTTACCCATAGGCTACTCCCCTATATAAGAGAGCCTATGGTTTATGGAATAAACAACTCTTTTGATTTTCCCAATATGTATCAGAGCGGCGGTCCTAGACCGGAGCTCATGTATCCTAACCCTAACCCCACCACACGCCACCTCCTCTGCGCGCCGCCCCTTCCTTCTCCGCACATCGTCTCCTCCGTGCGCCGTCAACCCTGTGCACGCATCTCCCTCTCTGCGCACAACCTACGCGCGCAACCACCCCCTTCTCCGCGTGCCAACTCCGTGCGCCCCCCTTCAGTGCAGCACCACCGTGCGCCGCCCCTAACCTCCGCGTGCACCGCACTTCCACGGTCTCCTCTGCGCGCGCATCTTGTCCGAGCGTCGCCTCTACCTCGGACCGCCCCGTATCGCCTAGGCCATCACCGCCTAGGCCCTCTCTTGCCGGGGCCGTTACATAGGTTCTCGCCGAACCTTCTTCCTTATGGGTTTGGTTGCTTGAGTCTACACATGCAACTGAACCCGTGAATGTCAGTATAGACAACCATATCTTCAGTCTACAACCCTAGTCTTCTATTATCATCATGTCAGAAAGCAAGGCATATATTCCATCTACAGGCGTCTTTAGAGGTCCTGCGCCTATTGTGAAGATGGACAGGTCAAATTATGAACTGTGGGCAATGCACTTCATGAGTATGATGAAGTCGACCGGTAAGAAGCACATTCTTACTGAGGAAGAGCCTGCTGAGAAGACTGGGGTCAACGCCTCATGGGAGGCGGATGATGCATACGCCAATGTTTGGCTATCAGGAACGTTAGCAATTGAGATTGCAAATGATATTCTCCATCAGCCCACTGCAAAAGCAATGTGGGATATTCTGGCTGCTACCTATTCACAGGCAAAGAATGAGACGAAGATTCTGCAACTCCAGCTTGACATCTTTACAATCAAGCAGAATGGACGGCCTCTACACTCATTATACACATCTTTACGTGGAATGTTTGAGAAGCTCTACAGCTTCATGCCTCTCACAGCCACTCCTAAGCAGCAGAAGACCTACAGGAATGCCACTATGGTCGGTGTATTCCCGGCAATCCTTGATCTAGAGTACGAGGCAACACGTTCCTGGATCATGGCAGATTCCACTATTCCTCCGATGGAGGAAGCCTTTCACATACTGAGTCGTATTACTGTTCCTTCATCTACTGCCAATCAGACCGCCTCAACTATGACAGCATCTGGAGGTCGTGGGGGTCATCATCAGTTTCGTGGTTGTGGACCTCGAGGCAGAGGGAGTCATGTTCGGCAACCATGCACTTTCTGCCACCGTTCTGGACATACTGAGGACACATGCTATTCCAAACATGGATTTCCTGCTTCTGCACGAGTAGCTGAACAGATTGAACCTCTATCTGCTTCTTCTTTGGATCAACGATTTGATGATCTTGTAGCTCGTCTGAGGGGTATTATCCCTCCATCCGGTCCTGTTACAACAGCGCCAACCTCTGAGAGTCATTCTGATGTTGTTGCTTCTGCATCCACCAGTATCTCAGGTAGTACTTATGCATTCACTAGCAGTAGTGGATCTGATACTTTAGAGTGGATTATGGACTCTGGTGCCACACATCATCTGTGTGGTGATCGAGATCTACTTACAACCTACCGACAGGTTCCTCCAGGACGTACTGTGGTTATTGCTAATGGGACACACTCTTCGATTACTGGTCAGTGGGAGATTAGCCTGACACCATCTATGCACCTCAAGAATGTGCCGTACACACCTGATTTTTCTATGAATTTGTTATCCATTAGCCAACTTACAAAGGATTTACATTGTCGAGCAATTTTTGATCAATCTTCTCTCATTTTTCAGGACATCCTTACGGGCAACGTGATTGGGCGTGGCTATGAGCAGGGTGGACTATATCGCCTCAGTCGGACTCCATATGCCGGAATCTCCTCTCTTCCTGCTGGATCTGTCTCTCCATTCATATGGCACCTGCGCTTTGGCCATCTACCGCTTCAGAAATTGTGTCGTGTTTTACCCCAGGTTTCACCTCACACGTCCATCCAATGTGAGGCTTGTCAGTTGGGAAAGCATCATCGGTCTGCCTTTCCCAGTCGTCAGAGTCGGAGCAGTAGCTCAAAGTTTGATTTGTTTCATGTTGACATTTGGGGTCCCAGTCGTGTTCTTGATCATCAGGGACACATGTTTTATATTGCCATTGTGGATGCTTTTTCTCGTCTATCTTGGATCTTTTTATTAAAGAATAAATCTGAAGCTGGAAATATTATCATAAGTTTCATAAATGAAGTTCGTAATATCTTTTCTGCGTCTGTGAAAATTGTGAGAAGTGATAATGCCTTGGAATTTTGTACTCATACTCAAATTATTTTTCAACACAAGGAATTATCCACCAAACATCCTGTGCCTATACTTCCCAACAAAATGGAGTTGCAGAAAGGAAACATTGTCATTTGCTTGATGTCACCAGGACACTTCTCATACAAAGTCGTACTCTTCATTCTTTCTGGGGCAATGCTGTCCTAACAACATGTTATCTCATTAATCGCATGCCGTTGTCTGTCTTAGGTGAGAAGATTCCTTTCTCCTTGATTTTTCCTAAAAAGAATTGTTCTCACTTACCCCACGTGTGTTTGGCTCGGTTACCTTTGTCCACCAGTTGTCTCCAGGTATTGACAAGCTCTCTCCTAGGGCTGTCAAGTGTGTTTTCATCGGGTACTCCAGGACACAAAAAGGCCAGAGGTGTTATGATCCGTTGCGCAGGTAATACCTTGTTAGTGCCGATGTTACCTTTTTTGAGTCTGTTATGTATTTCTCTCCTACAGGTGATCGGTTGGTATCCTCAGACATTGATGAAGCCATATACATGCCACCACCACCTCCACCTACACCTGCACCTCCACCACTACCTACATCACCTGCATCTCCTGTTATAGTTCCTGTTCCCCCATTGCCACTCTACTATACCCGTCGGCCTGCTTCTGCTCATGGTCACCGCTCATCATCTAGCTCGCCTGAGGCATGTTCTGAGAATATAATTTCTAATGATGGATCTAATGATTTACCTGAACATGCCGTGTTACAGAGGACAGATGAGGATGCAAGTGATTTGGATCTACCTATTGCGCTTATGAAACAAAAGCGTAGCTGCGTGTCATATCCTATAGCATCCACGGTTTCTTTTGATCGTCTATCTGGTGAATTCAGGATTTTTGCTATTGCACTATCTGCCGTGGATATTCCACGGAATTATCAAGATGCATTGAAGGACAGTCGATGGCGTTTAGCTATGGAAGAAGAGATGGTTGCTCTTCAGTCAAGAGGTACCTGGAGCCTTGTCCCTGCACCTACCGGTGTGTCTACAGTGAGCTGTAAGTGGGTCTTTACAGTTAAGCAGAATGCAGATGGCAGCATTGATAGATACAAGGCACGCCTGGTTGCCCGTGGGTTTACACAGACATATGGGGTGGATTATCTTGATACATTCTCGTTAGTTGCTCACCATTCCACCTTACGGATCCTTCTTTCTGTTGCGGTTATTCGTGATTGGCCATTGCTTCAGTTAGATGTTAAGAATGCATTTTTATATGGTGATTTGCAGGAGGAAGTCTACATCAACAACCACTTGGTTTTGCTGTTGAGGGGGAGTATTCTAAGGTGTGTAGACTTCATAAGGCCATCTATGGCCTTAAGCAGAGCCCTAGAGCTTGGTTCCGGAAGCTCCCAGACTTGTTTGAAAAACATGGGTATAAACGTTCCAATGTAGATCATTCCCTGTTTATACAGAAAACATCCAGAGGTATTATTGCAATTATGGTGTATATAGATGATATCATGATTACATGTGACGATTTACAAGGATTTCAGAGGGCGGAAGAAATGCTGGGTCGTGAATTTGTCACCAAGGATCTTGGAATCCTTAGATATTTTCTGGGACTGTAGTTCGCCAGAAATCCTCATGGACTTGTGATGACCCAGAGGAAATATGTCATTGACTTGCTGAGTGAAACATGAATACTTGGATGCTGACCGACCACTACACCTATGGATCCAAGCATGGAATTATATGATGATGACACTGATGAGGTGGATAGGAGAAGATACATAGAACTGGTGTGAAAACTTCTTTATGTTACCATTACCAGACCCGATATTTCTTTTGCTGTTAGTCGGGTGAGCCAGTTCACGGAGCAACCATGTCAGGTACATATGGATGCTATACATATGATACTCATGTCATGGCCTCAATTTCGCCGAAATTTGACCGAATTTCGGTTTTGACGGGTAACCGAAAATTGACCGAAATGGCTTATATTGGCCGAAATTTGAGGGCCTTAGTTCAAAAAACGACCGAAATGATCGAAATTTCGGTCGAATTTCGACCGAAATTCGGCCGAAATGTCGTTTCGGTCAGTCACCGAAACGAAACCGAAATCCGACATTTAAGGCCTTGACTCATGTATCTTAAATCATCTCCAGGTGCAGGTCTATTGTTCAAGAAAGACAAGGAGATTGCTATCTCAACGTGCGTAGATGTAGACTACACAGGATATCCCAAGGATAAGAAGTCCACCACTGGATTTGCTGTATATGTTGGAAACTCTCTTGTCTCATGGAGAAGCAAGAAGCAAACTGTTGTAGCCAGATCCAATGCTGCGTCTGAATATATGGTTATGGCCCAAGTTAGTAGAGAAATGATGTGGGTGAAAGCTGTTTTTACAGATCTGTATGTAGAAGTCCCACTTCCTATGGCTCTGGAATGTGCCAATCAAGCTGCTATATTTATTGCTAATAATCCAGCGTTTCATGAATGAACCAAGCACATTGAGGTTGATTGTCACTATATAACGAGATATGATTCAGAAGGGTTTTATTTTTACATCTCATGTTAGCTTAGGGGGCCAAACTGCAGATATCTTTACCAAGGCGTTACTTAGAGGGCCACTCCAGAAGTGCTCGTCCAAGCTGAGCATGATCGATATCTATGCTCCATCTTGAGGGGGAGTGTAGAGATATAATTTATGTTATTTGTACTGTTTCATATTTTCTATATTCTTATGGACTCACTCTTGATGTAATTTACCCATAGGCTACTCCCCTATATAAGAGAGCCTAGGGTTTATGGAATAAACAATTCTTTTTATTTTCCCAACAGTTATTCCACAAACGCCCATTTTTTTGAAATAATTCATAGGGGACTATACTCAGGGTTATTAGTGGAATACGTATTTCAAATTTCATGTAAAATATACATTTCTATCATGTCCATCTAGAAGAAATAAATTCCAGCAATTCTGAGACTGTTAAAATTTTGTAGTCTTGACTCTTGATGGATGGGTTAGAAGTCTCGAATTAAGTTGATTTTGAATGACATCATAGTGATATATGGTGATCTAAATCCTACATGATTTCATTTCAAAAAATAAAAAAAATGTACGTTTATGGCACCGGTGCATGTAAAGTTACATGCACCTTGGTGCAAGCTCCTCAACCTCTCTCTCTATATATCAATCTCCTTAGTAATCCCAAATTTGCTTCGGCTCTAAGCATGCATATAACAAACAAAAAATAAACCTAGATCTCTTGATGATAAGATGGATAAAATAATTATGAGCGTATATAGACTATAAGAAAAATGATATGTTTACTGTTCTCAAATCAACAGTCAAGGAGGCAATTACATCAAATCGAGTCAAGGAGGCAATTACATCAAATCGAAACAAGATTCCAGGAAGATATACCTTATTTGAGGGGGGAGTGTGCATTCGCCTTCGGGCAACTCTGGACATGAATCCGACCTGTTAAGTTAAACATGTAAAAATTAGGGCTCATGCCTGCTACTTCTAATCTTGTTTTCAGGCTTGAACCATGCTAAATGGGACGAGGTTCGTGTTGGACCTGGCCAACCCGAAACAAGGGTTTAAATATCTGTATTGGATATTGTATCAACATCATGTCGATACGATATTTCGGCGAAATTTCGCCCATATCGGCCAGCATTTGCGAAGGAATGACCTAAAAAGGCCCCCATACCGCCATTTCGCTCGAAATTTCGGTTCCATGTCGAAATCAAAGTTTCAGCAAAATTTTGTCGAAATTTCGCGTAATCTGAAACCATGTCGAGACAATGCCCAACCCTATCAGGTGGCTAGAAGACGTGGTGAGTTTCATGGGGAGGCAACGAGGGAGAGGTACAATCCAGTAACATTTTCCTATAGGGTTTTTGGTGAAAGTTTGTTTGTATGATACTTTTATCCCATCGGGAGTGAGAGCAGGTAAACAATTGGTTGCTGATGGTTGCCATGGGTTTAATTTTACTGTCATCAAGAGGGTGCAGTTACACACCTGTTGATTGTAGGTGATTTTTGGATATTAATAGCAGTGATCATTGGGTTCTTTACTTCAATCTTGAGAAAGCTCGGTTGCTTGAGTTGTGTTTTAGTTGGTTGGTTAAGAAGCAATGGAGGGGTGTCTTACAGAGCTGGTTAAATCTATTGCGTATAGGAGCTCTTTGAAGGAGCATAATGAATGGTGATGTCAGGCAACACTACACCAAATTGAGCTCTTCAAACACGAAATTGAACGTGAGGTATTTGTCCAGTCAGGAGATAGGAATAGGTGGTTAGGGTAGATGGCCTAAAAAGGGAGGTTGAATGAAGAGAGAAGCTGCATCTGACGTGGCTGAAAGAAGCTGATGACAATCTATATGGCTGCCTCAAAGAAGAGAATGACGAGTATTACTGAAAGATTGTAGTATTACTGAAAGATTGTATGTATAGGGAGATGATACACTTAATGGGGGTTGGCAGGGTTTTGGCCGATTAATTTAGATCATTCCCAACATGAGGTCTCGAGGTTGAGGTTGGTGTTGGATTGAGGTCAGCCTATAAACTTAATGTCAAGCAGCATAAATGAATATTGAAAAAGGAAAGGTGAAAGCAGCGATTCACACCATGTCTATTAACTCCATTTTCATGATTGCGGACAAGTTTATGGTGCTGAGGCTTTGAGAAGTTCTGGGTTCTCTCTCTCTCTTGTTAACATGTGGGATGGACCTCCATTAGAGGTACATCCAATATTTTTACAAAATACTTATAAAATAATCACCCCTTAACTTTCATAAAGGGCGTTGGTGTGCTCAAGAACATTCTCAAAATAAAATCCCCCTCCCTAAAAAACGATACATTTTCTAACTAGTCAAATTGCCTAGACTAGCGCGCAAACTTTCACCTGCCCGTCCGCTGAACCTGACCAATTTATATTCAATCGAGGTCGGAAAAGAATCCGTATCCCTCCACTAGATGCCTTGGATATCCGCATTTCGCCACGTGTCCACAGAACCAATACAGTAAAAAAAGTGGCCAATTTCCTCTACCACTCCACCGCATCTTCTGCATCTATCATCGGCTGTGGGAAAAAGCCTGGCTCGCCTTGTACCAATCATAACTCGCTCTCTTCTCGACAACCACAAGAACATCCTAGCCTCGTTGGGATCTTCCAACCCCACAAGTCTCCGTATCCCCAGATGTAGCCATAACAAAAATCACCTTGTATGCTTTCTTGACTATGAACACCCCATCTTTCCAGCACCACGGACCACTCCCTTCATACGTTGCCTCCAATCCCGCCAATCTTCCTAAGAGATCAAGAAACTTCTTCATCCTATGATTTGAAAGTTCGTTCACAAATGTAGGCATCCAAGAACCTTCAAATCAAACATCCGTCACACTTGCCTCCCTATCCACTGTTAGAGCGAAAAGCCTAGGATACATATCACAGAGGACGCCTTCCTCGGACCGGTCGCCCAACCAGAAGCAAAAACCATGACCATCCACCAAAATTGACTGCATCAAATCCACCTGCATAGGCATGACAAAGCACACACCCCTCCAGAAAGTGGTAGGCGAGGCCACAACGTAAGCACATACGCTCAGGCTGGGCGACCCACAATATATGGATCTCACAAGTCTATAAAGTTTATCACTTCTATCACCTCAGATTGTCAACACCAACTTTGCAAGCAATGCCTTGTTCATATCACTAATTCACAACACTCCAAGTCCTCCCTCCTTGATTGGAGTTGTCACCAATACCCAATCCACCAAAGCAACCCCCTTACCATCACGTGATGACAGCCAAAAAAGCATCGCATCAATGATTCCAACTTCTTGCGAATACCTACTGGTAATGTTCTCATGGAGGGGAAGAAAACTATAGTGGTTGATAGAACAACCTTCTCCAAAACCAACCTCCCACGCCTTGAGAGGTACGATGCCTTCCAATCGTACAACTTCTTCTCCTACTTCTCAACAACTGGCAACCCGTCAATCTATCTAAGTTTTCCACACATCAACGACATATCCATATAACTAATAGGCTTGCTCTTCTGTGCCGTTATCAGAATCTCTACACTTCTTATCTCCTCATCACCAGCAAGATTAAAGGGGATAAAGGCAAACTTTACCATGTTAAAACCGTCAACCTAACTACTCATAAAAAATATCCAGCACCGCCCTCACCGGCTTGCATTCCCCCTCCTTCAATGAAGAAATTGGTGTCATCCGCGTACTGCAACACTGGGATCAAAAGATCCTCCCTTGAATAGCCCCTAAAGAAACCCCCCCGTCTTCACATCCTACACATCTGCAGCCAAAAAGAACTAGAGGGGAGACAAGGGACACCCTTGCCTCACCCCATTTTGCGGGCGAAATAAACTCCTCCTGCATCACCGAACGCGATGAAGTGGTAATGCACATCTTCATCCAATCAATTCAGACGTTCGGGAATCTCCTCTAGACCAAAGATGCCTAGATAAACTTCCAGCTCATGCACTCATATATCTTCAAAAAACAACTTCCAGAGTTGCAAATAAAAATTTTGCAACGACGAACAATAAAATTTGATGGTAGAAATATTGGGTGGAGAAGAAATTAGAGGGAAGAAAGAGAGAAGGCGTGCATGTTGCGTGAGATACAGGGAAGAAGCGCGAAGATCACATGGGGGAGAGGAGAGAGATGAGAGAGATATGAGATAATTCTCAAAATAATTTCAACTTCAACTGTTTCAAAATAATAGACTACCACCCCTTTATACAAGAGGGATGGGATTACAGAAAATTTCAAATTTATAATTCAAATTCAACTCTAACTTATCCTAATCGACTCTAATCGATTAACTACGTAATTTGACCACTAATCGAGACTAGATGCGATCTCGTTTATTTAAATAAAATTACAAAACTCGATAATAAAATTAGCCTTTAATTAACGACAAAATAAATAAATTAAGCCATATTTATTAATTTCACACTGCACCAGTTCTCCTTCGCTTGAAAAATTCGTCTCTCGACGAATTGCTTGATCTGCAGGGTTGAAGCTTGATAATTTTAACTCAGCGTTCTCGATCGGGCCATGGAAGAACTGATGTGGAGCAAACGGCGGAATCCAGGCGTGCGTGGTGTGATGGTTGGACCTGTTAACTTCGTGATGGAAGAACATGTGTGGCACAAATGCGGGCGCCCAGCCGGGTTTTGTCCCCTTGACGTGGTGTTTAAAAAACTGATGAGGCATCTTCATATCGGGTGTCTCAGCTTTTGGAGATCCCATAGCAAAGAAAGGGCACAAATTTAATAGAGGAGGAGATGTGGGTAATGCACTAGACCATGGGGCCTTTAAATAGGTGAAACCATCATTCCTAATCCAACTTGGAAAAAGGTAGCCACTCAATTTCTCTCAGCACTTTTAAATATTCCCACTTCAGGGTTGTGTTAACCCTTTCTTTAAAAAGACCTCTTAAATTTCCCTTAACTTTAACCTTTATTTTTTTTAGGCTCAAAAAAAGGGGGAGTCACTCAACGGTGTTCGCCCCAATATATTAAAAAACTAAAAGAAGAATAAGACAGAGAAGGAAAAAATGTACAGGACAACACAAGACAGAAAAAGCGAATATACAAAAGTATACCACCACCCCCAAAAACAAACTGCGGCCTACACCGCCCACCAGTCATCCAGAAGACGCGAACAATGGATAAGAACGTTATCCCTGTAGAAGCCACTCTAAGAACGTTAACTTTAACCTTTATACCAAAGGTATTGGGTAGAGGGAGATCCCTATAAATTTTCCAATGCCACTCTAAATCCCTAATCTTAGGGGATGGGTCCCTCGTTGGAGATAACTCAGGAGTCAGAGGGACTCGCTCCTCCTTCCCTCGACGTAGGTGGCGGCGGTGACGGAACGTGGTTGAGGAGAGACTGATGGAGGTGTGTGTGTGTGGGGGGGGGGTCGACGTTGACAGCGTGACAGCATTGGTGGCGCGCTGGCGGTAGTCTGGAGGGACAAAACGACGGTGGTTGGAGAGCTGGCAAGTGGTGGGTGGCGTGAGGAAGGGTCGAGGGATGGGAGGGGAGGCAGTGGCGTAGGTGGGGGGAGTAGGGGTGGGAGAAGGGGTCGTCGGTGGCGCAGGGACGAGGTGGTGGGCAGCGGAGATGGATGGAGATGGGGAGGGTGGAGGTGAGGGGGGGGGACCAGAGGTGTGGGGGCGACAACGAGGGTGGCAGGAAGGGGCGTTGGGGCTGGGGGATGCGTCACAGGAGGGACGAGGGTAGTAGGAGCGGGCACTAGGTTTGGGGACTGCACCGTAGGATGTACGAGAATGGCGGGAGGGGGCACTGGGGATGGTGATTGCGGGGCTAGGGGAATTGTTGGGGGTGCAGGAATGGTGAGGACCTGCTAAGGGGTCATGGGTGGCGTTGGAATCGGGTTCTCCGGTGGCTGCAAGTCTGAAACGGCCTGGGCAACGAGCGAATTGTCGTTAACGTCATTTTTCCCATCTAAAACGGCCTAAACAACAAACAGATTGTCGTTGACGGTGAATTTTTTTTCTTCGTCAGCTTGTATCATGAAAATGTCAATATTATATCATGAATCTATCCAATGTTGAACCTTCATGCTTGTCTGGAAGCGATGCTTGAGTTTTTGTTGACGCGAACGCGCATGCGAGCCACGAGATAGGTAGCTCTGATCGAGCTTCATCTTCCAATATCCGACATGACCATCGAATCGCGAGAACGATTCGATTTTCATGCTCTAATACCAATTGATGCAAATAAAAATTTTGTAACGACAGACAATAAAATTTGATGGTAGAAATATTAGATGGAGAAGAAATTAGAGGAAGGAGAGAAGGCACGCCTGTTGCGCGTGATACATGGAAGAAGCGCGAAGATCGCGTGGGGGAGAGGAGAGAGACGAGAGAGAGAGATGAGATAATTCTCAAAATAATTTCAACTTCAACTATTTCAAACTAATAGACTACCACCTCTTTATATAGGAGGGATGATATTACATAAAGTTTCAAATTTAAAATTCAAATTTGAGTCTAACTTATCCTAATCGATTCTAACCGATTAACTACGTAATTTGACCACTAATTGAGATCACATGCTATCTCTTTTATTTAAATAAAATTGCAACACTCGATAATAAAATTAGCCTCTAATTAACGGCAAAATAAATAAATAAAGTCCTATTTATTAATTTCATGCTGCATCATAGAGGAAGCCATCTACTCCTCTCCTCTTCCATCTGACACCATCTTTGACGCCACAACCACTCCTTCCACCAACAACTGACATCCCATGTTAAAAGCAATCTGAGCCGGCAAAACAAGAGCATCCATGACACCCCTCACTCAATTGGCCAACACCTTAGCCATGATAGTGTAAGCTGCATTACACAAAGTTATGGGTCTAAATTCGTCTACACGGTTAACATCTTCCTTCTTCGGGAGCAAGAAGAGAAGGGCTCTATCGAGCTTCTCCAGACCCCTGTTCGCATCTCTAAACTCCAAGATCAACCCATGATGTCCTTCTCAACCACGTCTCGAAACTATGTAGAAAAAGATCAATAGGCCATTTGGTCCTGGGAATTCATTTGCATTGAGATCAAAGACCGCACTACGCACCTCCTCCCTCGTGAAATTAGAAACGAACAACTCATGCTGATCAGGCTGCAAACACCTGACCCCCTTTTCGAGCCATCTGGCCCCAGAGATCGACGTCCTCCTGCTGAAATCCCGGAAGTGTCTTACAATTGTCGCACTTATTTCCCCATCCTCTGAATCCTCTCCTCTCCACCTGCAAGTCATGTATCAAATTCTTCCTCCTCCTCCCACTTGCCACTGCATGGAATAACTTTGGATTCGCATCACCCTGCTTTATCCATTTCTATCTAGATCTTTGATGTCATTCCACCTCCTTTCGCTTGTCGCCTCAACCACGTCTCTATGGTTTTCACCTCTCGCCTGCATCTCTTCCCGGTTAAGATCATACTCGTCCTCTCCGCCTGTATGGATCTCCAAGGGTCCGCAACCATCTCTCTGAACCCCTCATCCAGCAACTTGGCTCCCTCGAACCTGAACATCAACTTAGGAATCGTTTCCTCCCCTAATTCCCAACAAATTGGTGTGGGTTATTTTATTAGCCTAAGTTAAATTGGCCTTCATCCCGTCCATGGAACGGGAAAGGGTGGGAGCTGGTCTATCCTCTTTAAGAAGTAAAAAAAACCAATAACAATGACAATAGTTGATCCAACCCTAGGTTTAAGGAGGATACATACAACACAATTGTTTTTGAGTACCTAAAGTCTGAGATCCTTGTTGGCTACATGGGACGAAGTCTTCTAAAAGCGCAGATGGTTGTGACTTGCTGGCATGCAGCTCCGCGACTACTTTGGCGCTAACTAACAGGATGGAATTCATGGTATCTCAACACTTCAGAATATCACCAGCATCTTGGTAGTAGCTACTTAGATAATATAGGAATAAGATGCGTATATGATTTTAAGGCAGCTCATACTGGCTCTTCGCACGTCTATGTTTCATAGAGATAGAGAGACTCTGTATTATTGGCCATGTTAAAAGATGTTTACTGGATCAATAGATTTGCTAGGTGCATCAGTTTTCAGTTCGTTTGGTCGGTTCAGATGTTCTGGGGTTGTAAACAATGATTCCTGGCTGATTGAATTTATCATCATCTATTATTGTTGTTATTGCCTTCATGATTGATTGATTGTCTTTGTGGTGGCCTTTTGTAGTTATAAATGAAATAAATGAATTCATGGTATCTTAACACTTCAGAATATCACCAGCATCTTGCTAGTAGGTACTTAGATAATATAGGAATAAGATGCGTATATGATTTTAAGGCAGCTCATACTGGCTCTTCGCGCGTCTATGTTTCATAGAGATAGAGAGACTCTGTATTATTGGCCATGTTAAAAGATGTTTACTGGATCAATAGATTTGCTAGGTGCATCAGTTTTCAGTTCGTTTGGTCGGTTCAGATGTTCTCGGGTTGTAAACATTGATTCCTGGCTGATTGAATTTATCATCATCTATTATTGTTGTTATTGCCTTCATGACTGATTGATTGTCTTTGTGGTGGCCTTTTGTAGTTATAAATGAAATAAATAAATTTTGGGAATTACATCCGTAACGGCCCTTTGCGTAATCGCGAATTACGTCTAGGACTCTGGATAAGTGTGTCGTCTTACACCCGTAATCCTCCATTACTTTAGTTCGTTAATTCAACCAGATGACTGGGTTAATCTAACCAATGCGTGATTAAACGACTGTGATTAACCAAAAGAAAAAAAACCCTCCTTCCCCCTTCCTCCTCCAGCTGCCCCCCCCCTCGAACTCCACCACCTTCTCCATCTCTCCTTCCTCTGTCGCCGCCACCGCCCTCTCTCCGGTCTCCAACTACTTCCTCTTTCCAAGCTTGCAGGTGGGGGGGGGTGTTCTTGTTTGCAAGGTAGAGGCGGTGGGGGGCTTCGGGACTTGCAGGGAGGGCTTGTGGGCGGAGGATTGCAGGGACGGGGAAGGGGCTTCAAGCCTATGCTGGATGAGGTGGGCGGGCGGAGGCTGGTTAGTGGTGGGTCAGCTTCCGGCCTAGGCTGGAGGAGGTTGGGGGGGTCACGAGGGGGGAGGGGGAGGCTGGTAGGACTTCCATGGGAAGGAAAGGGTTGCCTGGGCTTGAGGGGAGGAAGTTTGGGGGGGGGGTTGGCTGGAGGAGGAAGGAGAGTGACCATTCACAAATAATAGAAATTTAATAGATAAAATGCAAAATATTTGACGGATACTGTCATATTTAATGGGAAAACTTAACGCATGATTATGGGTGTAAGAGTTAACATTACTCAGGGTCCTGGACGTAATTCACGATTACGCAAGGTTATAAATGTAATTATGGAATTACTCAGGATTATGGGTGTACATATCCCATAATTTTTTTGTGCACGCCTTACCCATTCCGTGCCAGATAGAGCATGATGAAGGGATATCTCTCCATGTGTCAATAATTATTTTTAGTCTGTGTTTTTTGTTTTAAAGCTAGCCACTTATACTATGTTTAGGATTATTCAACAAGTTTCTGTGTAAAACTTTGCCTTGCTTCCATGGTAATGCCGGTGCATATGCATTTGTTGGTTGAAAGGCTATCAGTTTTATCCTGGCACCAATAGTGCTGCCGCCTCTGTTTTAATGGATGGTACATGGCAGTGATATAATCCCCAGGTTGCAATTGCTCATGCATTGTGTTTGTTTGCTTAGAAGTGTGATGCTGGAAGACGTCTGTTTAGCGTTATAAAATATTGTTTGCATACAGTTCTATTTATAGGAAAAAGCTATTTTCACCAGTTGGTTACTTGCGGGGCCCTTGTCTTCGGTGCTAAACCATACGTTGCTTCTATCGTACCAGCAATATATGTCATCGTACGGGAACTACTGATTCCCTCCCATGTGTTTTTACTAGTGCATATTCTTCTGCATTTGAAGAAAGAAATCTTTCATAATAGAATATTTCCATTTATGGTATTTATCCAGTGAGCTCTCCTATTTTCTTGACCAGAAATCTCCAGTGAAAGTGCATTACAATCCCCCGCGCATAACACAGAAGCTGATCTGCGGGACATGAGACTCAGCCTTTTAATAGAGATTGAGAAGCGTAAACAAGCGGAAGAGGCTCTGTTGAATATGCAAAACCAGTGGCAAAGGTTAAGCTATCAATTGTCACTTGTGGGTATAAAGCTACCTGCCTTGCCAACTATGATGGAGGAGGGGTCTGGAGGCTCTTCTATCGATCCAGCAGAAGAGTTGCAACAGCAGATTATAATTGCACGACTGGTGGCGGAGTCAATTGGCAGGGGAAGTGCACGGGCTGATGTGGAGATGGAGATGGAATCTCAAATCAAAGCAAAGAATTTCGAAATTTCTCGATTACATGATCGTCTTCGTTATTACGAAGCAGCAAATCATGAGATGTCCCAAAGAAATCAGGAAGCTGTCGGTAAGATTGCTATCTGCAAACACATCTTTACGCTTCTTCTTTGTTGCATTTTTACTTGGAAAACCATTGTTACAAGGCGAATCACAAAGGCTATATTGATTATTATGTTAACAAGTACTCTGTGATGATGTTGTCAATATTGGCAAAAGTGTGAGAGTATAAAGTGCAAATGGTTATTTAACGAGAATGTAAAGTAAATATCAGTACATAAATCTGTAGACAACTCATCTGCCCCAGCACACATATTTTAATTATTCCCTTTGAACAAGATCCGGCAGTTTTTTTGTCTTGTCCTTGAGGCATATTTCACATGGATTCCTTTTACTTTAATGTCCAGTTTGATTTGCTGCAGAACGAGCACGACGGCAGCGGCAAAGGCGGAAGAGAAGACAGAGATGGGTCTGGGGTTCTTTGGGGCTTGCCATTACCATTGGTGCTGCAGCAGCTGCATGGTCACATTTCCGCATCGCGAGCCTTCCTGATTCAACCGAAGGGAGTGGATCCGACCACCACAACTGATCTTCATACTGATCCATCTTTTTCCTAGACGTAAGTATCTTCTTCGACGAAGCTTGTAAATGAACAAAAATAAAAAGAAAGAAGGGCCGATCCCTGCTTGTGTTCTGGGCATCCACCCCCTATTAACGAAAGAAACACTTTTTTTGCTCATTTCCAGTTTATACGCTAAAGATCAGCATAAAAGGAAAAATTGTAATGCTGCAGTGTAACAGTAACATCTTCCATGGCTGCTTAAAAAAATTGGCGTACATGTCGTAGAAGTAGATTAGAGTTCTTCCATCACCATAGAAGTAGATTTCTATGCAATGTCCATCCGGCAAACACCTATGCTTGTCGACATTGTTTTGTATAAAGCCGGTAATCAGGTACCAGCTACACTTACTTACAATGTAGATTGTAAAATTCTCGCAGATGTGTTTCTCTGAGATCGCCTTTTTCATCTTGAAGTGTTATATTTTTTGTTCTAGTGTCGCTTGTATTTGCAGGTATTGGAGTGGTTTTCAGCTAAATTTGCATGTGATCGATGTTTTTACGTATGAGTGTTTTCTTATCGCTTAGTGTGGACTTCATACTGTAAGTGAAAAAACTGTCAAGATGTACAACCACAACTTTGAAATCGGACATCGGATGTCGAAAGTTGCATTTGCAATGGCATTGTTTGTGACACGGAATGCGCATCAGCAAACACTTGCACAAAATAGAGAGCATGCTGCTACTAGGGAATATCTTCGCGGTGATGATGCTAGGGTCTCAAGCAGATTACCCGGTCGTATGCAGAAAAGCTGCAGTGATGTGGCTTTGCGTGGCACTCATAATGTGCAGGTTCGACAGCCTGCTGCAAGAACTATGGAAGGGGCTGCCGGAGCGATGTGCAAGGTGGGTGTGAAATGCTCCTCATGGAGGAGACCTGTAAGTAATTAGAATATGGGGACAGTTTCAGCGTGATCTACTCAAGTATAACTCAAAGCATCAGTTTGATTCAAGTGTCGGTATTTGTCGTCGGCCATGGCCATCATCGGATCAGGACGAGCATCTGAGGCTAACTATGCACTCATTTTGCCCTAGATCTTGGAGACGCTGTTACAAAGAAGAATCAAGGGAGGATAGGTGTTTTGTGAATGATATCATTTTCTTGACTTTATATTGTGATGCTTTTTGATATTGTCAAACCTTTCTGATCCGATCTGTATTTCTAGAATTAATCTTTTTAAAGGATGTGTAAATGTCAGGACATGAACCCTAATTTTTGAAGATGCAAGTCAGCTAAACCGTCAGAAAGTTTAAGTAGATTATTTTAAGGTTAACTTCTTTGGGATCTGTCTGTTCAATTTAATTGATATGAAGATGTCTTTAAAGACGGCTTTTTGTCATATTTCTACAAAAAGATAAAAAAGATAGATGAGCAAACTTAATAAATAAGGCAATTCGAACATTCTCTTAACCTTTCTGTTACTTGTTTTTGTGCTAAGAGCCGGTTGTTTCTCATAAAGCGAAACTAAATGTATTTATGTATTATCGAATCAGGTCACCGGAGCTTAAATCAAACACTTTATTCTTTTCCGTTCTTTTGAGAATTTATTTATTTAATTCAGGAAGGGATTTCTACACTTGCTCTTTAGGCCATGTTTGGTAGGAGAATAAGCCCTGGAATAAGGGGCCAATTCTCCTCCTCACACGGTTCCCGTTGTACGACTATTCCTCATTATTCCATCTTATTTCACTCTTATTCGTATTTTTATCCCACCTTACCTACATTTATTTCACCTTATTCTCCTTATTCCTATCCCCCAGCCGAACAAAGAATAGACCCTTATTCTCCTTATTTCCCATCCTTATTCCCGAACCGATCGGGTCCTTAGAGTTTTTGCTATTACACATGCTATCAGGTGGATGGAGCAAGAAAATGAAGAAAGGTGTTCAAATTACACTAATGCCCTTGTCTTTAATGTCCCTTTGGAGGAGAATGGATGGCAGTTAACAGTGCAAAAAGGTAGAGACACGTGTGTGTTATTGCAAAAAAAAGTGTTTACATGAATTTAATTACGAAAACATGGAAGGGCACTAGTGTAAAAATACCATTCCTTTTCGTAAATTTGGAAAAACATTTGTTGAGATCACATGCTAAATATTTATTGAGCTTGCATGCTAACATCTCAAATAAGATAATGCAGTTTGTGAGACTCAAACATGGTGTAACCTGCCAATGGGTTTTTTAAATTGATGAAAGAGGAGCATGGATTACTTATCCCTCATCACGTGATTTTTCAATATAGTTAGGGGTATATTTGTAATTTCACATATCTCACCTTGCACCAAAAATGTCTTTGGAGGTGACCACTCATTGTACTCCTAGAATGATTTCCTAAGGTCATACTTGTTTGGAGAATAAACACTGGAATAAAGGTCAATTCCTTGCCTTATGCGGTTTTCAAGAGTACGACTATTCTTATCTCATTATTTCATCTTATCCCACCCTCATTCATATCTTTATTTCACCTTATTCTTCTAATTCTTATCTTTTCAGACGAATAGAGAATTAGACCCTTATTCCACGTATTCCCTATCCTTGTTCATGCTTATTCCTGAACCGAACGCCTCCCTAAAAGAAAAAGTAGATATCATGATGTGTTACGAATCATAATAAATCTTAATGTTGTATTATTGTGTGCATTTTTCTTGTTTGATATTTTTCTTCCTCTTCTTCTTGTGTGTTATTGAAGTGTTAGTACTAAAATCTTCATTAGAGGTCATACACACCTAATCTTTAATATGAACTAATTGAGAAAGGTAATCCAAACAATTCCTCATTCCTTGTTCAATATAGGCTGTTTTTAAACAGTTATGTAATTATTTCTAATTAAATAAATAGACTTGAAGTTGAGAAATTGATAATGTAGGGTATAATTCGATACTTAGAATACATAACTATGCTTAGAGACGCATTTCAAAAATTCAAGCACCGGTACAGGGATTCAATTACATATATTTACGTTATATAGATATATTAAAATTTAAAAATAACTTTATACATAAAATCTTACCATACATATGTTTTAGAATGTATTTATAGCATAGGTAGATCAAAATTACCAAAAGCACATCTTAATAATTAAATAACATTATTTATTTCTGTTCGAAATGAAAAATCTCGGATTCCTTCAAAGATAATTTTATTTTGGGTATTATAAAAAGTTACCATGATTTAAAACATATACACCGAGAATACTAATAGATATACTTAAGATAGATACATGGAAATATCTATTAGTATTATGTATTCTCTGTTATTATATATTCTTATAGAATTATGGGATTTTTGCACATGTGCCCTCCTTGTTTATGCAAATTAATACACTTTATAGTAACACTTGTGCTCCCATATTCTTATAAAATTCACAATACCGTTCTTCCATTTAATATACTATAGGGGCATAGATGTAATAACAAAAGGCCAATACTATCAATTTTGTAAGAATATTGGGACACAAGAGTTGTTGCAAAAAAGTAGAGGCATAAATGTATTTGCAGAAACTCAAAGAAACATAAGTGTCAAAATTTCTATTCGTAGTTTTTATAGCCTACACTAGGAATACATACAGACAGATGCGAATAAGCCATATCTTATCTGTTTTAAAATACGAATACATATGAAGATATAATATTATTGGATATATGTTATCATATCTTTAAAAAACGAATATGGATGTAAAACGGATATTGATGGCATACAAATAATATTATAAATAAGCTTTACTATACATGTATATGTAATGGATGGAACACACATGATATAAATATAGTAAATGTGCTTATATCTTAATAAATATACCAAATATGATGGAAGAAAGTATAAAATTATGTTATATATTGTTAAAAATAAATCCACCACTATATATATATGAAAACAAATATACATATATGGATACTGATGTTTGCGGATATCTAAATGATATCTATATCTATATTTTTTTAAAATAAATACGAATACATATATCAAAATCTATATAAAACGGATATGGCCGCATTCGATAAGAGAACAAGAAAGCTAGTCCCATAAAATGTGAAAAGCTAACCAAAGAACATAGTAATAAGATGTGAGTCAATATCACGAGGTTTTAGTTGAGTCTCTTGACCAGTAAATTTTGGGACGAATTTTTTTCTAATGTGATAGATTGTAACATCCCACATGCTATTAAGAGGAATTAAAAAGAAGAAGAAGAAAATAATTAAATAAGAGAAAAATGGACGGTTATATATGGTCATATCAACTCCCTTATTCCATGCATGTCACCTCTATTTTTGGAAATAGATTTCTTGCATGGGAATAGACGTGTGCCAATTCATCTTAATGAGAGAGAGAGAGGGAGAGAAAGAGACGTGAATGGAGATAGAGGGAGAAATAGGTAGATGGAGAGACTAGAGAAGAGAGAAGAGAGAGAGAGATGGGCGGTTATGGGGCCAATTAGACCCCATTATTATATGTGCATGATATCCATTTTTGGAATGTGACTATTTTCTCTCATTCCTTAAGATAATGAAAGAGAGAGACGAGTGAATTCAGGGAGTGATCAAGTGTGAGGGGGAGAGAGAGAGAAGCTCCTTTGTATTAGAAGTAGAGAGAGACCCATTGAGCGTCAACTCAGAATCCGACAACGGCAACCATCCACATCGATGTTGAGTTTTGTCGATCCTGAAAGAATCGGAGGAGTGTCGCTGTGGTCTGCAACGGTTCGGATAGATTGAACCGTCTTCGCGGACAGACTTTCGTAATATCGAGGTATGTGTCGAACACTTAGGAATGATTTACCGTAAATTGATGATTTCTATGTTCGAAGATGTGTTTTTTTATCGTTACTAATGATGAAATATGAAGATAAAATACGTGATTCTTTGTTTTGCATAATATCTCGTAATTAATACAAGAATGACCATGGTTGATGTTCCATGTGAACTTAATATGTAATGTGATTCCCACAAATAATTGACTTGAGATTCTATTTTATCTTGTTAGGTTTTATTATGATACTACATTACGACGCTCATTGTGCAAAGTTCTACGTAAAGTTATCTTGCTTTATGATACGTTCGGTGTGTATATATTGACAGCAATTTAAGAGTCGTAATAAGGTACTTACGGTTTGGAGTTACACTCTAATCAAGAAGGAAATTAATGATTCCATATTCAAGTGATATATTTTCTTTAGTAGGGTTCTATGTCATAGGATTTTAATATGCTAAAACTCTCTTCGCTGTGGCCATGAATCCATGTGGTTGGAGTTTAATTATCCATGAAATTCTTATATGCTTTGATGAATCTCATATTATTACTATTTTAATCCAACTTAAGTATACAATACTTTGAGTATTTATTTGATATCTCCAAGCATGATGATTAAGTCTTTGAGAAATCATATATATTAAACTCCCAATACATCACATAGTATGGAACTGAGTTGATGTTTAATGTATAGTTTGTGTGCCTTTTTATGTGGGCTACACATTCTCTAGCTTATACACATATCTTTATTATGCACGTTTTGTGCATTATTCCACTACATGTGCATATCTAGCTTTAACGAAATGCATCCCCTGTATATAATGCAAGTTCTGGACATGTTATGATGCTCTAATACACACACACATATGCACAATCCATGGGTGTCGCGGAGATATGAACTTGACTTACAAGTTGATCACTAATCAGTTCAGGCATGTAAATTGAATCAAATATTAACCATTCATCTAGATTAGTCTTATGATACGGGTAATTAATGTTATGCATGATAATCTTGATAATCATAATGATGATGATAACCACTTATGGAAACGACTTATTTCTATTTAGATAGGGTATGTATGACATGCAAAGGTTACTATTTACTGATAATTTAGGTTGGGTTTGAAAATTGTTCTTTGTAATTGTACTTGAATGATTACTTGAGAATAAATATATAATATCCAAGGATCCAATATAATATGATTTTATCAAGCACTGAGTAGGTGTGTTAGATGGGTTGTGTATTATGTACACTAAAAAAACATCTTTGGTTAATTAGTGGAATCAAAATGTTTACATGAACTATTATTGTATGAAAAAAGATATAGTTTAAAGGAATAAGAATTTCTTTAATGTGAATAATGGCACTTAAACGTTGAGCGGAGCTAAGTGCTACACCTAACAGTGGGAGCCACCTCTAGAGTCTGTTTATCGAGAGCCTAAAGGGCAACACCTTCCGGGGGTGTCGGGTTCAGTGGAACCTAGTGGAAAGTCCACATATTGACTCAGCGTTGATGTCATCATGTTATATGTAATGATTGAGTGACCGCTTGTGCCAGCGGTAAAAGCCACCAAAGCCGCCCAACAACTTATGAGATAAGACAGATCTGTAATGAATAAGCTAAGTGCTTATGTGAAAGTCAAGTGCTTATGTGAAATGTTAAGTGTATAAGTGCATTTATGTGAAATGCTAAGTGTATATGTATAATTATGCGAAATGTTAAGTGTCTACGCATGATTATATTATTGTTATGGGCATACGTGCAATAATGTTAATGTTAAGGACATATGTGCAAATATGAAAAGTCTTAAGGGCATATATGAAAGTATGGTATGAGATGCAAGTATATAAAAAGAACAACCTTTGTATACATAATTATGTTATGAGTGATCCATATGATGCTATTATAAGGGTATTTTGGATCAATATGCCATGACACTACTTTTGTGTATGATATATTACATGAAAAAGTATATAATTATGATGATGGAAATGAGAACAAAGCAAATCTCATTGTTAGAATAAAATAATCGTTTATATGTGATTAATTATAGCAATAGGTGTATGGGTGTAACACATAATTTCATATGTGTAATCATCTTTATGTAATTATTGATATGGTAAATTTGACAAGAGAAAAAAATAGTGAAATCCATGCATATTATGGTATGATTAAGATCAAATTCAAGGACTGTATCCATGAATAATGCATGTTATGAACATTATTCCAGGTTGTAGTATATAGAAGATTTATAAGGATCCATTGTAGATAATATTTATCCAGCTAATTATCTATGCATGGAGTTATTTGTAGTAGCATAAGGAGACTTGATTTTTCGCTAGCTGATTTGACCTTATCTCGACACATACTGAGTGTTAGGCTCATACCAAATATTCTTGTGTTTTTATTGCAGGTCAACGTGAGAAGAAATTTAGTGGCAGTTTGGAGACTTGTTGCGAGGTTTGAAGGAAAGGATATCATTGTGCCCACTGGAATGAAGGATCTTGGTTTTGTATTATACATATACATTTTTTTTGTATAGGAAAATGTACAGATGATTCTTGACTGTTAATTGTGATATCATTGATGTTCGATAGTAACACTCGGATCCGATGTGGCATTCATTAAGTTTCCGCTGGCCACCGAGGATCCGGGCTGTTACAGGTGGTATCAGAGCCAAATTCTCTCTGATAGTGGAAAGGGCTACCCGAGAGGTGGAGCCGCCCCTACAAAGAGGTTGGAGGAAATGGCTACCCGGAGCGTGCAGCCGCCACTATCACTGGGAATAAGTGATGGACCATGTCGCAACGAGGACGTTGCGAATATAAGTGGGGGATGTTTTAACACCCCAACCCCAAACATAGTGCCATACCTAAAATTCACGAAGTGTGGGTGTGGTATATAAGTGGTGGGGATTGCTACTTGACAACTTGGGCTTAAGCATTTTGGGTGGTTGCCAACAGGTCCATTTGGGCCCGTACCCAACAAGTTGCCAGGGCCAGTTTTCCTCGAAACTTGGGTTTAAGCATTTTGGGTGGTTGACGGGTCTATTTAAGCCCGTACCCAAGAAGTTGTCAGGGCCAGTTTTCCTCGATAACAGGACGTTACATACATCTATACACTTTATATTTTCGAACAGTGATGTTTAATATTGTTTTGCAGGAATTGATGTCATATTATGAAATAAGTACACGCACAAAGTATTATTGAAAGTGTTCGGAAGGGTCCAATTGTAAAAAAGCCCAAAACAAAAAGGAAAAAGAAAACAACCCCTTGGGGGAGAGCGGATGGATAATGGCAATGATGTACGCATATATACCACAAAGCGTCTCTGCTCCTCGGAGCTCCTCCTCCTCCAATGGAGCTCGCGGCCCTCCATTTCCCCTCGACCCTCCCCTCCCACCCACACGGAAAGCCCTCCTTCCCCAGCATCTCCTTCCTCCGCCGCCGCCACGTGGCAGCAGCCCACTTCGTCCACAGCCTCGCGCCCCCGCTTCGAGCCTCGGCCCTTCGCATCCGAAGCAGCAGCGCCCGAGGCCGCGAGGGTCGAGTCGTGGATGGTGAGGAGGAAGAAGAGGAGCCTTCTTCGTCCTCGTCATCGGTCCTGTCCCTTAGCGAGAAGCCCGACAGGACCCTGGCGCTGCTGGACGAATACGAGATGGAGGAGCTCGACCCCGAGAGCACGAGCCCAACTCACAAGAGCGGTGGGTGGCCGTGCCGATGTGATCCCCGTGTTAAAGTTTTCATCTTGCTTGCTCTGGTTTTGGGTTCTTGGTTCCGTGCTTTGGTTTGTGGTTCTTGTTTTTTTTTTTGCCCTTTTTACTTTTAAGTAGCTGGGACTGATAGTAATCTAGGGGCTGAGGGTCATCACAATAGGAGTTGGAAGTTGTTGCCATTCGTTTTTTCTTCGTTGCATATGGTGGTGGCTTTGTATAGAGTCAATACGATCTAGGAGGTGGAAATCTTCACCTGAACGGCACCCTTTTGATACACATCCATGACTAACGAGCTATGTTGAGTTGTCAAACTCTCTCATGTGATTACTTTGCAGTATTTGCAATACAACCGATCTCTTCTCTTCAACGTAAAATAATCTATCTGTCTTCTAGTCGGACCATTCTTATAAGTTATTAAATGCTTATCTCTCTTCAAGTTATTAAATGCTCATCCCTCTTCTTGAAGAGATTGTTTGCTATAAAAAGATCATAAGCCGTTACAAAATCCAGATGACTTTTCCCTCTTCATTTCTATCCCCTAAGAAATGGTTTCAATGAACACTAGCATACCCTAAAGCATTCTTTCCTACATGTCCACTAAGATCTCCACAGGTTAATTCAAGAAAATTAGAGAGATACATTTTGTAAGAATTAATAACCCTCAACTTGGGTTTAATCTTTTTGAGTTATACCTATACCACATGTATGTATTCCAATACAACAACAAATCCTTTTCCCACATTTAGGTCTGTTTTCCAATATGCTGTTAAATTTCATCTTTTCCTCTCTTGGACTCGTGTATAGGCTCCTGCTATTGTACAAGAGCTCAAGTGCTTAATTAATGATATTGGTTAAATAGGATAAATGTGTGTTGATTCTGGGGAGGCATTTGGTGCTTTGGTTTTTATTTAAAATGTTATGTTTTTATGTTTTAACGAGCTAAAACTGTTTGTTGATTTCTTCAAAAAGTTTGTGTTTGTCGAAGTTGTGTCTTCGAAGTGAAACGAGCAATCCTTTTCCAATTAGACGAGGGGATGCGATAAGAGAAGAAAGAAATGGGTAGTCTTTGAATCAAAGTTTGATAAAGGAACAAGTCCAACCCTTCTGTTGTTTGGTTATTAAGTGTTAAATGGCAACATAATTGATATTTCTGTATCAGTACTGGCATTTTTCATGTCGTGTAATCATGGGAAATATATTGTGCTTCGAGAATGTACTAAGATTGAATGGTTGCAGGTTATGTAGCTGTATTGGGTAGGCCAAATGTTGGAAAGAGCACTCTCTCAAATCAAATGGTTGGCCAGAAGCTCTCCATTGTAACAGATAAGCCCCAAACCACGCGACATCGAATTCTTGGCATATGCTCTGCTCCTGAATACCAGGTATAATGCTATCTATGTCTCGTTTGGTTTTGTTCAGCATTGGTTTTTAGATGGAAGCCTAAAACTTCAAATATTTGTTGTGAATATGCGATATTCATTTACGAAAAAGTGCTTCTTTGGTTTGGTTCTTCATTTCTTATGTGGTTAGTTTGCAGATGATACTCTACGATACTCCCGGTGTCATTGAGAAAAAGATGCATAAGTTAGATACCATGATGATGAAAAATGTTCGTAGTGCAGCACTGAATGCAGATTGTGTGTTGGTTGTTGTTGATGCTTGCAAAGTTCCCCATAAGGTATATTCTTGACCAAAAACTACCATGATCCATATGGTTCAATTCTATTATATGTTTTTTTATTGAACCTTCTACTTCGAATTTTCAGATTGATGAAATCCTGGAAGAAGGCATTGGAAACGTTGAGAATGATATTCCTACTTTGTTGGTGTTGAATAAGAAAGATTTGATTAAGCCTGGAGAAATTGCTAAAAGACTGGAGGTTAGTGCAGCTGGTCATTACATTACTTGACAACTAACAAATCCTCTAGGTTAGAAGCAAGGTTCGAAAAAACGGAAGGGGGAACGAGGCGTTTTCGCTGGAATAGAGGCGAGGCGTAACCTCGAGGCGATCGAGGCGTAAGCCTCAGTTTGTATAGAAAAATAATTATAAAATATATAGTATATATATATTGGTGAAATAATATAATCTGACAAACATATAGTATATAACAATGTAACATATGATGATATTATGAAGATAAGAATATGAAAAAAGGATATGTCAATGCCATAAACCTTTATACTAAATTTCTCCCCAATCAAAAGGAAATCATTGGCTATAACTATCGCTAAAATTTTTATCTAAAAGGTATTGGCTATAGTTGTCATTATAGATATCCAAGTTGTTGGTATGAATCATATGATTTGAATCCTAACCATATGTTCTACTCTACCCAGATGAAGAACGGTCTGATGTCGTCCCTGTGCCACCATATCCTACCAGTACGGGGTTGTCGCTGCACTTTTTTCTTATATGAGTATTCGAATTTGTATACACTTTTTTATGTGTTTAAGGATGTAATAGTAAGAGTTTACTGAAATAATTGGGCATGTTAATGGTAAATATGAATATGAAAGAGGTCAAATTTAAGCATGTGAATATGAAAGAGGTCAAATTTAAGCATTTATCTTGCATAAATATATACTCAACAACAAGACTTTTATAAACATATGAAAATACGAATAGGACTAATTTTTTTCTTTAAAAAAATACTTGAAAAAGCCCCTGACGCCTCACCGAGCGCCTCGCCCCGCCTCAATGCCTCGACCGCCTCAGGCATCCGAGGCGCACGCCTCAGCCAGGGGGTTTGAGGCGGTCGCCTCAGGGCGTTTTCTCACCGCCTCGAGCGCCTTTGCGCCTCGAGGCGCGTTTTTTAAACTATGGCTAGAAGTGACTTGTGTGTGAGCCACTTTACCAACTTCATGTCTCAATAACTCTCTATGTTCGAATCTGTGAATGTTCCAGTGGTACGAAAAAAATACCGACGTTGACGAAGTTATACCAGTTAGTGCTAAATATGGCCAAGGAGTGGAGGATGTCAAGGAATGGATCCTATCAAAGCTACCTTTTGGGCCTTCCTACTACCCTAAGGTATTCAATTAATATCTTTTGTTGAGATGCATCCGGATATTTTTTCTCCCAAAATGGCTTTTAAGAATCTTTCGAGCAAGTGACGGTAAATTGCATAGTTGTGCTGGTAAAATTTTTCCATTATTAAGTGATGAAGTGAGTGAATATCATCAGTTCATGTTCTGTCGTAGTCTAAGCAGGGAACGAAACAAGGCACGGTCACTGCTCTCATGAGCTCATGTATTAGTTATTCTTCCTCATGACATTTTTTGCTCGTTTGGAATGGTCAGCATGATTCTTGTTAAGATGGTCTATTATTCTAATTTTAGTTCTGTAGTGTTGCCCTTTCTTGTGTCAGACAATTCATACCATCACATTGGCACATGATTGTAGCTCATTTAAGTCCAAAATGAGTTCCTTTCTTATATTTGTTTGAATGATCTAAAAGTAAAAGCTTTTTCTGGGCGTACTTCCAAGATTTTACTCCATTTGATGTTATACATTTACTTTTCAGGACATTGCTAGTGAGCATCCTGAGAGGTTTTTTGTATCTGAAATTGTAAGGGAGAAGATCTTTCTGCAGTATCGCAATGAAGTTCCATATGCATGCCAGGTATTGCATGCTGTTCTTTTTGATGCTGTGGTAAACTGCAGATTCAACATTAGCAAAGTCTAAATTTCTCCAAAATTTATGTATCTGCAGGTTAACGTGGTAAACTACATAAGCCGACCCACTTCAAAAGATTACATTGTAGTTGAGATTGTCGTCGAAAAAGATTCACAGAAGATGATTCTCATTGGAAAAGTATGCTTTTTTGTTTTTGTGCTGTGGCATCTTCAAGATTTGTTATAAATTTTTTCTCCCATTTTTTAAATCTGTCGTGTTAGTGCAAACAATCATTTGTCTTGTTATTTGTTTAAGCTATTTCAATCTAAAGATCGAATTAGCTGATCTGTGAGAAAAATAGTTGATACACTCATCATATACATATCATTTGACCCCGTGATGTTGAAGGGAACAAATGAGATACCATACCATTAACCCTAGAGCTCTCTTATATAGGAGAAAAGCTCTATGGGTAATTTACATAAAGAGGACAAACAAAACAACTACATAATAAAGTTACTCTAACACTCCCCCTCAAGCTGGAGCATATATATCCAACATGCTCAGCTTGGAACAACAAAGATGAAATGGACCCCTAGCAAGGGCCTTGGTAAACATGTCTGCAACCTGCTCTCCTGATGATACATGAGAAGTTGAAACAAGCCCTTTTTGAATTAAGTCTCGTGTATAATGGCAATCTACTTCAATGTGCTTCGTCCTCTCATGGAAGGCTGGATTATTAGCTATGAACAAAGCTGCTTGGTTATCACATTTCAGATGCATGGGAAGTGGAACATCAATAGTTAAATCAGTTAAAACTGATTTAACCCACATCATCTCAGCACTACCTTGGGCCATTGCCCTATATTCTGACTCTGCACTAGATCGAGCCACTACAGTTTGCTTCTTACTCTTCCAAGCTACTGGTGAGCTGCCAACAAATACAATAATGCCTGAAGTTGACTTTCTATCATTAGGACACCCAGCATAGTCTACATCAGCATAACCTGTGACAGATATCGAGGTATCTCTTCTAAACAGAAGACCAGTGTCTGGAGACGACCTCAGATATCTCAAGATCATAAAAACAACATTCATGTGAGCCTGCCTGGGTTGCTCCATGAATTGGCTTAGCCTATTAACCGCAAAGGCTATATCCGGTCGGGTAATAGTGACATACAAGAGCTTTCCCACTAGCTCTCTATATCGTCTCTTGTCTACTTCCTCAGAGTCATCATCATAAAGTTTGACATTAAAATCCATAGGAGTAGCAGCTGGTCTACATCCTGCCATACCTGTCTCAGATAAGAGATCCGTAACATACTTCTTTTGTGTCATTACCATACCTTGCCTGTTTCGTGCAAACTCCAGCCCCAAAAAGTAGCGAAGTGTACCCAAATCCTTCATAACGAACTGCTCGCCAAGAAACTCCTTGGCTGCTTGAATGCCCTGCTCATTGCTGCCAGTAATAACAATATCATCAACATACACTAAGATGATCACAGTACCTCGCTGGTCTCTCTTTACAAAGAGAGTATGATCTGCTGTAGATCTGACGAATCCCTTCTGTTCAATCAACTCCGAGAGCTTCTGAAACCAAGCCTGTGGACTCTGCTTCAGGCCATATATGGCCTTATTAAGACGGCACACCATACTGGACTCCCCCTCAGCAGCAAACCCTGGCGGCTGCTGCATATAGACCTCTTCCTGCAAGTCACCATACAAGAAGGCGTTCGTGACATCAAGCTGAAATAGGGCCAGTCGCGGACAACAGCAACTGCAATGAGAATCCGTAAGGTAGAATGACGGGCTACTGGAGAAAACGTCTCCTGATAGTCCACCCCATATGTTTGGGTGAACCCACGAGCAACCAACCTGGCTTTGTATCTATCAACCGTACCATCTGCCCGATGCTTAATAGTAAAAACCCATTTGCTTCCGACAATGGACGCACCTGGTGGAGGATGCACAACACTCCACGTACCACGTGACTGCAACGCCGTCATTTCCTCTTCCATAGCTAAACGCCACGGGCTGCTCTGTAGGGCCTCCTGATAAGACCGTGGGATGTGTACTGCCGATAACCCAACAACAAACTTGCGAAAGTCCGGGGACAAATGCTCCAACGACGCCTGAGAGCAAAAATCCATCCCATATTTGGGATTCATCGTCCGAGCACGCTTCTGCCGTCTATGAGCAATAGGTATATGTAGGTCATCAACTAGAGGAGTGACAGTACCATCAGTACCCTGTACATCAGTACCCTGTACATCCATCTGCGCATTCAAATTACCTGTGCCATCAGTAGAACTCAAATGATCAGTACATACCTTGGGCGTGCTGGATGATGGAGGAGGCACATGAGCAGAGGGTCGTCGCTGATAGACCTGAGGATAATAAACAATAGCTGGTGGTGGCGGCGGCGGTGGTGGTGGTGGTGGTGTAAGCTGTGGTGATGGTGGAGTAGACTGTGGTGGTAGATTAGAGCATGGAACAGAAGGAGGTGGAGGCGGCACATAGATGCCATCTCCTTCCTCTGAGTGAGTGAGTCTGTCACCTGTAGGAGAAAAATACATAATGGACTCAAAAAGGTGACATCTGCACTGATGTAGTACATTCGTTTAACTGGATCAAAACACCGATATCCCTTCTGGGTTTTGGAATAACCCACAAAAACACATTTAACAGCTCTGGGAGAGAGCTTGTCAAGACCAGGAGAAAAACAATGAACAAATGCAACAGACCCGAAAACACGCGGTGTTAGGGAGAAAAGATCCTTCTCGGGAAACGCAATCAAGAACGGAATCTTCTCCCCTAACACTGTCGAAGGCATACGATTAAAAAGATAACAGGCAGTGAGAACCGCATCCCCCCAATAGGAGTGAGGGGCACGGCTCTGAATCAAAAGGGTTCTGGTCATATCCAATAAATGACGATGCTTCCGTTCAGCCACCCCATTTTGTTGGGAGGTATAAGCACACGACGTCTGATGCAAAATCCCATGAGACATAAGAAATTTGGACAATTGGGTACTGCACAACTCTAGAGCATTGTCAGACCGTATGTACTTCACTTTAGCAGAGAAAATATTTTTTATTTCAATAAGAAAAGACTGAATAAAATGACCAGCATCAGATTTATTTTTAAGAAGAAAGACCCAAGAAAGTCTAGAGAAATCATCGACAGCAACAAGATAAAACCTGTGTCCTTGAAGATCAGGAACACGACTGGGACCCCAAATATCAAAATGTAGCAGCTCAAATAGACCATGATGACTTGGACCTATACGACTCGGAAAAGACGACCTGTGATGTTTGCCAAGTTGGCATGCCTCATACTGAAAATTAGACTTGGGAGAAATCTGTGGAAGAATATGAACCATCTTTTGCAACGGAAGATGGCCAAATTGAAGATGCCAAGTGTAGGGTGACACCGATCCAGCTCTCATAGAAGAGATACCAGCACAAGGAGATTGCACCAGTCTATAAAGACCCCCTTGCTCATGACCAGTCCCAATCACTCTGCCCGTTAATATGTCCTGAAACACAAGAGTAGATGGGTCAAATATAGCACGGCAATGTAAATCTTTGGTGAGTTGACTAATAAACAGCAAATTCATCGAGAACTTCGGTGCATAGAGAACATTGGACAGTCTCAGGGTAGGAGTCAACTGTACCTCCCCCTGACCAGTAATAGGGGAATATGTACCATCAGCTATCACCACCGACCGTTCAGATTGAGCAGGATGAAAGACACTAAACTGACCTCTGTCACCACAGAGGTGGTGTGATGCACCTGAATCCATGATCCATTCTGATAGATCCGCCTTGTAACACGAAGTAAAGACAATGGGTGCAGAACCTTTGAAGGCACCCACAGATGGAAAATCTACCTTGTTGTCTGACATGACGACAACAGTAACCTGTAACTGGGGTTACAAAATCGGAAGACAATGTCTATTTGTACATAGACTCAAACCAGCGGTCACGCTTACAGAACATGATCATTCAAGGAAGCATGGCTAGGGCATATAGTGCATACTCACATGGCTTGCGTGCAAAGGAAGGCACGCTACAGGCACTGGACTTGCACATGTTCTGTGCGCAGGAAGGCACGCTGTTATATGACCGCACATGACATCGTCACAGGAGGCGCACAGCAAGGAACTCAGCACATGCGCACAAACGCACGACGAGAGATGGCTCAGCACAGCACAGGACATGCGAGATGGCTCAGCACAGCGAGAGCCTAGATGGCGCGAGACGAGATGATGCGCGAGAGGATGGCGCAACACTGGACCCTTGCGCCAGATGAGGATGCGCGAGGTCGCCAAGAAAGTGCTATCGCGCAAGGGCTATCACGCGAGGGTTATCGCGCCAGAAGGAGTATCGCGCGAGGGCTATCGCCAAGAAGGGCTATCACGCCAGATGAGGATGCGCGAGATGAGGAAGCGCCAGATGAGGATGCGCGAGGTCGCCAAGAAGGGCTATCACGCGAGGGCTTGGCGGGAGGGCGCAAGCGAGATGTCACAGGCGATGGTCGATGTCCCAGGCGATGGCGGCGACCTCGAAATCGAGAGGGAGAGAGAAAGGGCGGCGGGTGGGGTAGGGTTAGGGTTAGGTCTCAAAACTCCGGTCTAGGACCGTGGCTCTGATACCATGTTGAAGGGAACAAATGAGATACCATACCATTAACCCTAGAGCTCTCTTATATAGGAGAAAAGCTCTATGGGTAATTTACATAAAGAGGACAAACAAAACGACTACATAATAAAGTTACTCTAACACGTGAATCATACCAATGAACCTTGAACTTTCAACCATGGAAGAAATTTACTGAATAAAAAGGGGTCCTCTTAAATTTGTCAAGGAAATTGCCCTAGGAGAAAAGTAGTCGAATGCTTGATGTAGACTTTGGCCTTTCTGTTCTTTTAATGTGTGTTATTCACAAAACAATGATACAAAATATAGGGCTTCATGATTTTGTTAAAAACGCCAATGGTTAAGACAGAGCAGAACAGATTGACGATTTTCCTTGTCAATGTGATTATCAGTACAAACTTCTAATAGTTCAATCTGGAGTAGACGAAAGGATCAATAAAAAATTCGGATGCATGCATCTCTAACACTGTTCAACCAATATGTTCGCCGCAAAACCATGTATGACTTGTAAAATACTTCCACCAAAAATAATAAGATTAGAAAAGAAGGCCAAGGGGATGTTATGGAAGGTTGAATACCCCAAGGGATGACTGTTTGGATTGAAGATTCATTTGGACTTCCCTTCCTCAGCGTCATTTTCCCGGCGAGTTAACAATTTGGATGAAGTGATGTTTGATAATAGCCTCCTTGACGCTTGTTAACAGGCGGATATAGGAAGATCTCTTTCAGCCTCAGCAGGGGGGTTTAGCGGGAGTGCTGATATCAGTGAGGTGCCACACTTGCATGGATGCCGCCACCATCCCACCACCTCCATCTCCCCACCATATTTCCATCTCCACCTTCTAACCCCAATGGCACTTCACCGCTGCCAACATCAGCCCTCAACATCACCAACATCAGCCATTGATCCGTATCTTCATTCCATCCTTCCGTTTTTTCTCTCGCGGTTCTGGGAATTGCTGGTCTGAGTCCACGAGATGTAAAAGGTGAACTTTTGGAATATCGGGTGCTTGGCGTGCCGGATCTAATAGCTTCTATAGGATATTAGTGGAAGTTTTGCAATCTTTATTGATGGTTGGTCTCATATTAAGTTTGTTGTCAAGTTTGGTGTATTGTGTTGGTTAATGGTATGGAGAAGTATTAGTATTTTGCACATTCTTTATCCATTGTTTTCTGTTTTTTTTTGTAATTGAAAGATAAACATTAAAGCAAGAATTGAATCTCTGTCATGCAATGAGATACATTGTACCTCTCGGTCGGGTTGGGGATCAAGAGAGAACCAGGGCGCCATATTTTCTTTAGGCAATCTGGTTGGCTAGGAATGGTGTTATCTTTTGGAGGAAAGAATTTTATGTTAAAAATGTCCATGAATATGCAAAGATCCTAATAGATTTTTGTTCTTTGTACTTCTGATACTTGTGATTACAAAGAGTTTTTTTCGTATTGGCCTCTTCAGCGCACATCCTTCTTCCTTTCAAAAATAATAAAAATAAGGTTGACATGGTCAGGAAGGTAAAGCTCTGAAACTGCTGGCAACAGCAGCAAGGCTCGACATCGAAGATTTCGTTCAGAAGGAAGTGTATTTGGAGGTACAGTATTTATCGCATCCGCACATATAGGTTTCTTGGAAAAAAAATTCTTATTGCTACATCCATATTCTCAACAGGTTGACGTGAAGGTTAAATCAAACTGGCGACAAGATGAGGACCTCTTGAAACACTATGGTTATGGAGGTCAAATCCGAGTCACGTAAAGAAGAGAGGAACATCTTCATTCAGTTGCTTGCCATTCGGCAAATGCTGAGAACTGTACTCCTGCCAGTATCGGCATGTCCGACCACAATGATTTTAAGGTTCTTCCATGCTATCCATCACATATCCACATTTTGCACTGGTCTTGATCATGGCGATTCTAATTGAGTTAGCATCCTGTAAAATATCTGTTGTTCGACCGATGGGCAACCACAAGCAAAGATATAGTCCATGCTTCTGAGGGTGTCCTTTTTGTATGCTGTGAGCTCGAAAATTTTTCCTGGTATGAGGCGGTATATTCCCTTCACAGAGCCATCCTGATGTATGGTTTTTAATGGCGGGATATGTTTTCAGCATCACTCTTTCTTAGCTTCTATGATGGATTTTCCAGCAGTTCTCAGTTTTTATCTTTAGTTGCTTTCAGATAACTTCTTAGCATGTTTATGATGCCTATGTTTGCATGGAAGTTCAAGTTCTTAGGCTCTTACCAAAGTTTTGTGTCTGTTGTGAAAATTCTCCAACCAGTAGTTTTATTGGTAAATTTGGATTAGTCGATCCTTTTTTTGATATTCAGCAATAAAAATTTTTATCTTGTGGAATTTAAGGTGAATATTCACCGAGGAAATATTATCGGACTTTCTTGGAAGATTAGAGGATCAATAATTTGGTGGGTGAATTTTGGCTTTTTTTGATTGAAACCCTAAACAAATTGAAAAGGGTAAGTATCGAATGTGGCACGAGAGTCTTTAACAGTCTCCGACTATATTTATTCTGTGTTAGGGTTTGCCTTTGGATGAATTAGTTCTAGAGATGCAAATGATTGGATATGAATACGGATATATGTGTTATCATATTTTTATCAATTTAAAATATGAAAATGAATGTAGATTCATATATTGATGATTATGAAAAGAGTTTTTTTTAATATTTGTGCCCTTTTGAGATTATGCAATTATGATTATGATGATTAATTCTCCACTGATTTCTTAAAGTTCCAAATAAAAGTTATGAAGCCCACTCCATGTCTAAAGTAAATCCCTCATCAAAAACTTATGTATTTGAATATTTATGGTTAATGTGGTAAGTTTTTTTCAAAGGTATAGTAACTATGAACCAAGAAAACACCAATTCTTAAGAAGAGTGAATTACTATTCTCATTAACAACATTCAACTACCTTGTACATGCTTCAATCCGTCTTTTCTAATCTAAGCAAGCAATATATTAGAAGTTGTGAACGTTAAGGATATGAAGACATATCGTATGCAAATTGTATCCATAGAAATAAAATGGGTTCGATTTGCGATTTCTTTCCCACGAGTGTTGTACAAAGGCTTCTTATTCCACGAAAAGGAAAACACTTTTTCATTCTTTCACATACGAGGGAATTTCACCTAGAAAAGAACATGTCTCGTACTCTTTACTAATAGACGGGTCCATAATCGTGTGTTCCACTTAGGGAAGCAAATGAACGGATACAGATATATATATTACAATATCGTTATCCGATTTTGAATACGAATACGGATATTGACAGATACTAAAACTAGCTTACCACATCCTCAAAAAACAGATACGGATGTAAAACGGATATTGATTACATACGAGTATTGTTATAAATACTCTATAGAATCAACTTAAATATATATAAATTGGATGGAAAACACATGATATAAAATTTACTAAATCTGTTTCTATCATAATAATTATACAAATATGGTAAAAGAAGGTACGGAATTATGTTATAGAGTTAAAAATAAATCTATCACTATATTTATATATGAAAACAAGTATACGGATACAAATGTTTGCTGATATCAAAACGATATCCATATCCGTATCTATTTTAAAATGGATACGGATACAGATGTCAAAATCTGTATAAAAACGGATACGATGACGAATATGATACGAATATACCCGTAACCGTTTGCATCGCTAGTTCCAATGCATAAAATCTTGTACCACTTATAAAAAAACACAAGTTGAAACATCTTTCCCAACATGTAAGAACTATTTCTAGACAAATTGGATGAAACCGCCATAATCTTATCTAGTTTATTAGATGTTTCATTTTTGAAATACTAGCTTAAAGGAATTCAAAAATAATAGTTTAAAGAGATTTTAAAAAAATAATTTTTCCACAAGCAAGGCACCTCGTTCTGACCCTCTCCCCATCAATTCGATGAAGCGAAAAGTTCTTTCCCTTCCCATGTCACCATACTTTGATTTTGCAAGTCAAATAACTAACTTAATCGTCGCAACAAGAGCTCAAGTTAAAATTATTTGATGTTTTTAGTGAGTAAACTCATTATATAAGGTAGTAGAACTTCTTTTTTAGTGCATGCTGCAAGAAAGTTGTCTTTTCATAGATCGCTTTCAATTTAAGTTAAACCTTGAATTTAACAGGAGTATCAACAAGAAGCTATATGTTTAAAAGAAAACTTTGATCCTAAAAACCGTCATTTGAAGAGGCAACTTTGATTACATATAGAGCAAAGTCACTTCCTAAAGATGCGACTTTTTTTACTACTTACAAATCACCTCTTGAAAAGGTAACTTCAGCTAAAAAAATGGAAGTGGCCACATGAACTCTTCACGAGGCGACCTTTCAACGATGTAAAAAAAGAAAAGGTAATGAATTTGTTTTACCCATCACGAGGACTTTCCCTAAAAAGAGATTATGTAACATAATGAAATCTAAAACTTAGAAACCTCTTTGAGATCATCATAGATTAGAAACTTCTCTTCTATGACTAAACCTATTTTTGGTATCGCGTCGTATCTCATATTTTTAACATGTACTTGATGCAAATTGTTTGGACTAGGATTGTTCTAAGGAGTCAACAATCAAAATTGACCCATATAACTTATTGGAGCCGCATATAAAATAACACAAAAAAAATTTAAATGCAAGTTGTCAAATAGTAAGCCTCCATTCTTAATGTCGAAGAATGGAGATGGAGAGAGAGGAGCACCTCCAAAAGAAGAGAAGATGCACCTTTCTCCGAGCATCGATTTCATGCAATTGCGAGTTTCAAGCTCTACCATGTGAACTCTTGACATCTTAATTGCAAAAGACCCGATCAATCACTCCAGCAATAGTGGTGGCTGCACACTCTTAGACCAGTCTCTTCATACTCCTTTCTAGAGACAGCTCCATCTCTCCAGTAGTCCTTTATTCGATCAAAGGATCTTACTTCTATACCATCTAAAATGATCGAGGCATAAAATCCAAATCACTCGAAGAAACTTACCCTCGTAACTTGTTGAGTTCAGACAGAATTGAACTCAAGGCAACCACTAAAATTATGAATGTCGGGTTGTCAAGCGGTAATCCTCCATTCTTTTAACACACATGAATCGATCGAATGAGGAACAAAAACACACACAATCGCACAACATAAGGATATAGAGTGGTTTGGCAATGTGCTTGCATCTACTGCTCACACCTTGCGCTCTTCTCCTTTCTCACGAAATATAATACGTGGGAGTGTACAATGAGCGGTTGCCCCCGAAGGACTTCTTATAGAACTTTAGGGTTAGGGTGTCGTAGATGGTTATGGAAATTACCAATATATCCTTTGATTTATGCACATGCTCCACCAATCAGTCTTCACTGGAGAAAACCTAACAGTTATAATCTCAAATACAGTATGCTCTCTGTTTCTAATCCATTATGGAGATTCTCAGACTTGTTTTAGGCCGCATAAATATAAATAAAACAGCATAACAACATGTTTTTGGTACCACAAACATCGATGAAAACATGCTACTAAAAATACCAAACATTCAGGAGACTGCATCTAAAGTAAAACTTAAACTGGAGTTCTAAGCATGGCAGTTAAATCCGTTTACATTCTCTTGCTTCTGCCTCATTGCAGTTGCTTTACACAGTATGAGACCAAGTAATATCATCGCGAAAAAGGCAGAATTTGCACCTTTTTTTATTAACGAAACGCCTCGCGGATTTTTTTCTTAAAATTTGAACTGGAAGAAGTTCAGACTTAACAGAGCCATACCTTATTTTTTTAACTAAATCAACAAAAAAAACCTTATTGTGGCGTGCATACAACTTATATACACTAGAAACAAATACATTACTTCAAGAACTTAAGCGGGACATAGCCTTACACGTGAGAAGGTGTTTGAAACTTGCACGAGTTTGCTCGCATGCTCCATGAAATGTCGCCTCACTTTGCAGCCCCTCGGTAAGCGTAATGTGTGGTAGAAATGGAAAATTCAGTAAGCGTGGTCTTCTTCTCGTTTTTACTCTTAGATAACTGTTCCATCTTTTATAGTTGCATTCTTGAGAACTATGGTGATCCCGGACCGGATATAGAATCCTTCAGATGATCGATCCGATTCTTGGACACCCTGGTATCGATTAACTTATCTAAGCATGATTTACAAAGTAGCATATAAAAGCAATGATAGGGCTTACATCTCGATTAGCAATGATCACGTTCTTCCCAATCTTCGTGTTCTTGTCGATGATGCAATTCCTGATAGAAGAAACAAGTACATGAAGATATTATTAAGTGAATATTGTTTAGTATTGAATCCACTCAAATGATCTAGTAGTTGAACAGTGTGTCCTCCGCCCAAAGGACAACGATCCGAACAGCACGAATTACCCTTTACTCGAAAATAAAAAGTACAGAACTGTTGCCCGTTAACCATAAACTGCACTAACTAAAGAGCATTTCATCGGGCCTTTATCTAAGGGATAGACGAGAAGAAAAGGCTCACCGGATCTTCGTGTCGTGTCCTACACCAATGGAAACCTCCCCATCAGCCAAAAGAGAGGCTATTTCAGCTTCTGTCTGGTAACTATCAGCACCCATCATCATTGTATTCTACGTAAATGCAAAGCAAAAAAACAATTTTGAACCGACTGATTTTTTGACCATACTTCCAATGCGTGGTTCTTCCAATTAGGCAGGTTACTTTTATTAGTCATTAGAGATAAAATCAATGATAAGTAAAAAAAACCGAGCAGTTGCAACACTCGATAGTATACTACAGATGGTCGTTGAGTAAGTAACCCTCAGTTCTACACCAGATTCCAAACGCGAACGGTCACCCACGCGATCGAATGCTCGATGATACACTCATGAAAGAAACATCCATGTGAAATGAGTGAATCCACAATCTGCAAATAGACATTTCAACATAACAGAATGCTACAAAGAATGACGCAACACGTGTCATCATTACCCGGCATTTGTCAGCTTTGGTAGGAGGCAAGTATCAAGGCGACGTGTAAAAAGGTGTCTTCGGATCATAGAACTGAAACTTTGGTGGCTGCATCCGGAGAATGTTTCTAATGAACTTCCAGATTTCCTTGACTGGGAAAGAGCAGTTACTAGATAAAGTCGATGTTTAAAAGAATAACCTGATCAGTGAGGGCCAAATTCGCCTCGAAGAACGACTTGATCGTTCCAATGTCCTCCCAATAATCATTAAATAAATAGGCCTGTAAATTTGAAGAAATAAATCTCTGATTTCTAATGTTTTAATCCAACTATCTTCATGGCATTTAAATGAAATTGTTCAAGCAGAAGTATTATTTTCTCACTTGGACATTGTATTCCTTCACTGCGGCAGGGATAATCTCGGATCAAAGTCGTGTAAAGTTGGATATCTCCAACTGAAACGTTGTTTCGACCGACAGCTCTTGAGAAGGAAAGCTACGGCACACTTCCAAATTTAAAAAATTGGAGAACTTGCCTCAGGAGGTCTAGCAGAACATCAGCCTTGAAGACATACACTCCCATCGAAGCAATATAAGGAGATCTTAGGGCTTCTTGACGAGACAGACCGAGTATAGTCGTGTCTACTCTCTGTAGTTGGCTGTTGTTTAGATAACAGTTTCGAAACAAAAAAAAAAACATTAAAAGTCAACTCTACATGTGAATTCTTACCATGGCTCCCAGCTCTGAACCCTTTGGTTTCTCGGCAAAGTGGATTATGCAGCCTGACTTGTCTATTTTCATAAGTCCGTAATCAGAGGCACGACTACCATGTAACACATAAGAAATAAGTCATGCTCCTAGAAAATGAAGCATGATACGAAGCGATTATAATTCAAACTTTACGTGTTCATGGTAATAATTAGAACGGTTGATTGAACATGTTCATATTCGATTAGAGTTGTTCGATAATAGTTCAAAAAAATATTTGCTCGTTTTTAAACGAGCTGAATGTGAACTTAAAATTTTAGTTCGATAGCTTAATGAATGAACATGAACATAACATATGACATATTCGTTCAGTAAATCTTCGAGTTCAATAATGTATATAATTGTCTATGTACATATATATATATATATATAAGAAGTTTTGAGATCTATGTTTGAGTTGAAATTGCATATTTGTAAGAGTTGAGTGTTATGTAAAAGGGTAAGCGGATCTTAGGGAGATCCGTCTTACCTTGGGCATCTGTGTATCTCTCCTCCCATTTCAAGTGGTAACAAAAATAAAAGAAACAAAATCCTAGTTGCTGTGAGCAACAGGGACATTTTCTCCCTATGATTTTTCACTTCGATGTGGAGGGTTTCCACATTAATCATCATCTCTTTATGTGTTTGTTGTTCTACATGGTATCAAAGCCTCTTTGAGGCCTAAGATTGCGTCTTTTACTGCTTGAGGTGCTGGAAATTGGTATCCACCGTGCTGGAATTTTTTTGGTGGTTGGTTTTTTGATTTCTCTTCCTGGGTCCACCATATTACATTGTGGCAACCACTCCACAGTGTTGTGGAGTTGTGGTGGAGATCTGAATCCACCCGCAGGAGGCTATTGCTGTTGTTGTTGTAGCGTTTTTTTACGTCTAAAATTGATCCGAGCTCCATTGGTATTGTGAGGTAAGTTCCCTGGTTGTTAGGGAACAACCCTTGATGTGAGCTTCGTGCTCTCGAATGTTATTGTGGGTGTGTAGCCCGTTTTTTGAGGACATTTTTGGCCCATCTTTTACAAGAGAAAATTGGGTTGTGTATTGTTGTCCATCAAGTGTTTGACAAACAAAGGTCTGGTATAATGTTGAAGGATACTGATGATGTTTGACAATATTAGGACTCCTTATAAAGCTCCTTTTATGTGTTGGCTAAGATTTTTTTTTCATTTGCTCGTTGTTGGGATCAATTGAAAACTCCTGCGCACTCTTCCCTTGATGGTTATGGTTGGATTGAAACTTGGACTCCATTGTAAATGATATTGGGCACCAATTCTCGTACAACTATTGTGCATCTCTTCTCGTTGGAATGCAAAGTGTTACTATTGTTGGTTCTCTTTGGCTTGCATTGACATTAGAGTGATTGTTTTTGATGTGGCAGTTTGCCTAAGCTTGTTCACTCCTTAATTGAATTGCTGCAGAGGTCAAAAGTCATTTTTGTTGAGATTTCAAGCTTATATTGGCGCGAGATCGAAAACTTTGAGTGGATAATTTATAGCAGTACCACTGATCATATGACGGGTGACCCAAAACTCTTTAAGGTCTATAAATTGACCTCTGTAAAGACCATGTATGCCTTACTGATGGATCTCATGTTACAGTTGCAGGGAAGGAAGTGTTTCTCTTCTTGATAAATTTGTTATTCATTATGCACTTCATGTTACAGGCATGCCTCTAAATCTCATGTCTGTTAGCAAGATAACAAAATAATTTGTCTTTTCTGTTCATTACATGATGTAAGACTTGGTGACATGAAAGAGAATTGGGATTGGTTTAGTTTCTGACGGTTTGTACCGTCTACCAATTAAAGTAGCAACCGCTCTAACGACTGTGATTTAAGGAAGAAAGAACAAGAATGAGTGTAAGCGTCAAGTCATTCAATGGCACAAACGCCTTGATCATCTTCCATTCGATTATCTTAAAGAATTATTTTCTGTACTATTTGAAGACTTGAACTCTATGAATTTGTGTGTCATGTTTGTTTGAAGGCAAAGCACACTCGTGCAACTTATCCTATTTCTGAGAGCAAGACAAGTGAGCTGTTTGATCTTGTTCACTCCGATGTTTGGGGTCCCTCTAACATTCCACTCATAATGGTTACTGTAGAGATAGTTTTTATATCACTTTATGTCTCTCCTTGTTATTTCTTTATCTTATATAGACATCTCTATAATTTACCCTTAAGGCCTCTCCCTATATAAGAGAGCCTAGGGTTTTTCATGAATGAATATCGAAGACTCTTTTCCCAACATGGTATCAGAGCCGCCCTAGGGCTCTCCACACCTGTCGTCCCCTTCCCCACCCGCCGCCCTCCCCTCGGCATCTCTCACGCCGCCCTAGCTCTCCCTCCCAGCCACCGACAGCGGCACCAGCCCACCGCCAGCGGGCACAGCCCTCCGTCGAAGGCCCCAGTCCCAGCCCAGCGCCGCCTTTGGCCCCCAGGCGGCCCCCAGCCCACCCCCGGCGCTTCCACCTGCCGCCTTAGACCCCAAGGCCACCCCCAACCCAGTCCCGGCGGTCCCACCTGTCGCCGTAGGCCCCAGTCAGCCGCGCAGCCGATCAACGGCTCCCAGTCGGCACCCGCTTGCCGATTCAAGGGTTGTAAGCCTTCTTTTAGGCATGCCCTAGCCCTCTCTTCATCCGATATATGGGTTTGAGTGCGTAAACGTCTACATACGCACTCAAATCCGATGCAGTTGGTGTAGACATTCATCACCGTGTCCATATACCCTTGTTCTTCTCCAAGCATCAATATGTCAGAATCGAAAGTCGATTTGCCCTCCACCGGCGCATTCAAAGGTCCTGCGCCAATAGTGAAGATGGACAGGTCTAACTATGAGCTCTGGGCTATGCAGTTCATAAGCCTCATGAAGTCTAATGGTAAGAAGCACATTCTTACCGAGGAGGAGCCTGCAGAGAAGACAGGGATCTATGCCTCATGGGAGGCTGATGACGCCTACGCAAAGGTATGGTTGTCTGGTACATTAACGATGGAGATTGCTAACGATGTACTCCACCAGCCCACTGCTAAGGCAATGTGGGACATTCTTGCCGCTACATATTCGCAGGTGCGAAATGAGACAAAGATATTGCAGCTTCAGCATGAGGTTTTCACAATGAAGCAGAGCGGCAGACCTCTCCATTCTCTATACACATCCCTAAGAGGGATGTTCGAGAAGTTATACAGTACCATTCCTCTCACCGCTACTCCTGAACAACAGAAGACGTTTCGAAACGCCACCATGGTGGGTGTTCTACTTGCGGCTCTTGATCCTGAGTATGATGCCGCCCGGTCCCAGATCCTAGCAGATGCAGTTATTCCTCCAGTGGAGGATGTTTACAGAAGGCTCAATCGCATTCCAGTTTCCTCCAGCTCTTCTACTCCACCCCCATCAGCGATGGCAGCCTCGCGTGGGAGAGGTGGACCGCCTTCTGGTCGTGGTCATGGACGTGGCCGTGGATCCCAGGGAAGGGGTGGCCGCTACAGTCAGATGTGCTCATATTGTCACCGAACTGGACATTCGGAGGAGACATGCTATTCGAAGCATGGGTTCCCAGCATCGGCACGTGTTGCAGAACACTCACAGTCTCCATTACAGTCTACTGCAGATAATCGATTTGACGAACTTGTGGCCCGCCTCCGTGATATTATGCCACATTTATCTGGTGATTCGTCTGGTAGTTCTTCAGATATTGCTGCCACAGCATCTGCCAGCTCATCAGCCGCTGCGAGTACCTCAGGTAGATCAACTGCACTCACACCATCTCATGATATATCTGACTGGGTTATAGATTCCGGAGCCACACATCATCTATGCCGAGATAGAGGTAGATTACAGGCCTACATGGATATTCCTCCTGGTCGTTCAGTACAGATAGCAGATGGTACCCATTCATCCCTTGTTGGACAGGGGGAGGTCTTCCTATCCTCCATTATGCAGCTACAGAATGTTCTACATGCTCCTGAGTTCTCAATGAATTTACTATCTATTAGTCAAATTACGAAGGATTTGAATTGTCGTGCTATATTTGACCCGTCTTCTCTCATTTTTCAGGACATACTCACGGGCAAGGTGATTGGTTGCGGCTCTGAGCAGAATGGTTTATATCGACTGGTTTGGGATTCCTATGCTGGCGTCTCCTCTCATTCTGCTGGACCAGTCTCCCCATACATCTGGCATCTCCGGTTTGGTCACCTTCCGCTCCAGAAAATGCGTCATCTTCTTCCCCAGATTTCTCCTAGTTCGTCTTTTCGCTGTGAAGCATGTCAGTTGGGAAAGCATCATAAGTCGAGCTTTCCAAGTCGTCAGAGTCGGAGCAGTAGCTCCCCATTTGAGTTGTTACATATAGATATATGGGGTCCGAGTCGTGTTCCCGATCATCAGGGGCACAGGTTTTATCTTGTGGTAGTGGATGATTTTTCTCGTGTGTCATGGGTCTTTCTTTTGAAGAATAAATCTGAAGCAGGAGATGTGATCAAAAATTTAATTAATGAAGTGCATAATGTTTTCTCTTCCTCTGTCAAATATGTTCGGACGGATAATGCCCTAGAATTTTATACACGCTCTCTTTCTCAATTTCTTTCATCAAAGGGTATTATTCACCAAACCACTTGTGCCTATACATCCCAACAAAATGGTGTGGCGGAGAGAAAGCATCGCCATCTCTTGGATATTACTCGAACCCTGTTGATTCAGAGTTGTGCTCCTATTTCATTCTGGGGCGATGATGTCCTTACTGCATGTTATCTGGTCAATCGAATGCCATCCTCAGTCCTTGGTGAGAAGATACCCATCTCTCTTATTTTTCCAAACAAGGAGCTATTCTCACTGACTCCGCGTATCTTTGGTACTGTGGCGTTTGTTCATCGTCTGTCTCCCGGACTTGACAAGCTCTCTCCTAGAGCAGTCAAGTGCGTCTTTGTCGGTTATTCCAGAACCCAGAAGGGATACCGGTGTTATGATCCTACAACCAACAGGTACTTCGTGAGTACTGATGTCACTTTCTTTGAATCGGTTATGTATTTCTCTCCTGCCGGTGACAGAATGGTACCATCCACTACCACTGATGATATCTATGTTCCTCCACCACCTACCTGGAGTTCGCCTGAGTCGTCCCCTGTGCCTGTTCCCATGCCAGCACCACCACCGCCACCTCCACCTCCACCCATTCCACGGCCTACCATATCACCGTTCCCTAAATACTATACGCGTCGGTCAGGTCCTGCTCAGACTACAGATCAGCCAATCATCACGCCTCAGGTATGTTCAGATGGCATTACTACTGACGGGTCAGGTTTGGTACACGTGCAGGATTCCTCAGCACAGGAAGACACAGATGATGATCTTGATGTTCCGATTGCCATTCGGAAGCAGAGGAGGCAATGTGCATCCTATCCGTTTGCTTCACAGGTTTCCTTCCACCGGCTCACAGGTGATTTTCAGAAGTTTGTCACAACCTTGTCTTCCGTGGATATACCACAGACATACCAGGAGGCCTTGAAGAATGATTGCTGGAGATTAGCTATGGAAGAAGAGATGATGGCCTTGCAGTCACGTGGAACATGGTCTTTGGTTCAAGCACCTCCTGATGCATCAATTGTGAGCTGCAAATGGGTCTTCACAGTCAAATATCATGCAGATGGCACGTTGGATAGGTACAAAGCACGCTTGGTCGCCCGTGGGTTTACACAAACCTACGACGTGGATTACATGGATACATTCTCTCCGGTAGCGAGACACTCGACTCTCCGTATTCTCCTATCAGTTGCTGTGGTCCGTGATTGGAGCATTTCTCAACTTGATGTCAAGAATGCCTTTCTGTACGGGGACTTACAGGAGGAAGTCTACATGCAGCAGCTACCTGGGTTTACTGCTGAGGGGGAGAAGCAAATGGTCTGTAGACTTCACAAGGCGATATATGGACTCAAACAGAGTCCGAGAGCATGGTTCCAGAAGCTGTCCAACCTAATTGAGCAACATGGATTCAAGAGGTCAAATGCCGATCACTCATTGTTTGTCCAGAAGTCATCGGCAGGTACGGTGGTCATTATGGTCTATGTGGATGATATTCTTGTTACAGGAGACGATGTTCAGGGCATAGAGAAGGCGAAGGCATTCCTAGGCCGTCAATTCGTTACAAAGGATCTTGGAACCCTAAGATATTTTCTGGGGTTGGAATTTGCAAGGAATGCACATGGCTTTGTGATGACACAACAGAAGTACATTACAGACTTCCTGATTGAGACTGGCATGGATGGATGCAAACCATCAAGTATCCCCATGGATCCTAGCATGAAGCTGTATAATGGTGATACTGATGAAGTGGATAAGAGGAGATATAGAGAAATGGTGGGAAAACTCCTCTACATTACCATAACTCGTCCAGACATTGCATTTGTTGTTAGCAGGGTGAGTCAATTTATGGAGCAGCCAAGACAGGTTCACATGGATGCTATACACATGATACTGAGGTATCTGAAGTCTTCTCCAGGGTCAGGGCTGCTATTCAGAAAGGGCACAGACTTATCCATCTCAGCGTGTGCAGACGCAGATTATGCAGGATGCCTTAAGGATCGAAAATCAACCTCAGGGTTCAGAGTGTTTGTTGGAGGCTCTCTGGTTTCTTGGAAAAGCAAGAAACAAACTATTGTGGCAAGGTCCAGTGCCGAATCCGAATATAGGGCCATGGCTCAAGCCAGCACGGAAATGATGTGGGTTCGTTCTGTACTAGAAGATTTACATGTTGCTGTGCCCCTACCTATGAAGCTTTAGTGTGACAATCAGGCAACATTGTTCATTGCCAACAATCCAGCTTTCCATGAGACGACCAAGCATATTGAAGTTGACTGCCATTACACTAGGGACCTGATCCAGAGAGGATTGATATCTACTACACATGTGAGCTCAGGAGATCAGACTGCAGATATATTCACCAAGCCGCTGCTCAGAGGACCTTTTCAGAGATGTTCATCCAAGCTGAGCATGATAGACATCTATGCTCCACCTTGAGGGGGAGTGTAGAGATAGTTTTTATATCACTTTATGTCTCTCCTTGTTATTTCTTTATCTTATATAGACATCTCTGTAATTTACCCTTAAGACCTCTCCCTATATAAGAGAGCCTAGGGTTTTTCCTGAATGAATATCGAAGACTCTTTTCCCAACAGTTACAAGTACGTCATTACTTTTATTAATGACTATACTAGAAGCATATTTGTCTATTTACTTTGTGATCATGGGGAATTAGTCAACATTGTGAAAATGTTCTTCAATCTTATTAAGATATAATACGAGAATTGATCAAACATTTCAGGTCTAATAATGCCCGTGAAGATTTGTCTAAGGAGCTGCAAGAATTGTTTAGTACTAAAGGAACTATTCGTGAGACTTGTTGCAGTTATACCCTCAACAGATTGGTATTGTAGAACGGAAGAACTAACATCTTCTTGAAGTTAGCAGAGCGGTGTTTTTTCAAAGAAACCTTCTTAAATGATTCTGGGGAGAGGCAGTTCTCACAAGTGCATTCCTTATGAACAGAATGTCTCCAAGACGACTAAACATGGCAACTCTTTTGTTCAATCCGAGAGTAAGTCGTTTCCTCTTCCTCCGAAGATTTATGGGTACGTTTGTTATTTCCACAGTTCTACACCTGATGTAAAGAAACTTGATGCTTGTGCAATCAAATGTATTTTTCTAGGATATTATCCTACTCATAAAGGTTATAAATGCTCTAATCCTAAGGATGGAAAATACATGTGACAAAAGATGTCACCTTTAAAGAGCATGACTTGTTACTCCGGGCATTCCCTTCAGGGAGAGAATGGAAGTAATCATATAGGAAATGTTCGTGATATTCTTTTCGTCGATACATGTAATGATTCTGTAAATTCTTTGGGCAACTTCATTTAGACTGGCACTAAGACAAAATAGTGGAAGATGCGTTCTCCTCATTGGCATGAAAAGACTACAGTAAGAAAGATCAGCGAGGGACTCGATTGCAAGCTCAGGGAAGAAAAAGCAATCCAAATCATATTCAATCCTTTGATGACCCAAATTCCTACACTAGCACTGGGAATTCTAACCGTGATCTTGAAAGTGATTTGAAAAAGGAAGTCAGTGACACCACTGAAGATGAAAAGGTTGACGACTTGATCCTATGTGAAGAGGACTCAGTGGCACAGAGGCATGGATGCAGAGAAATAAAGCCTCCCTCGAGATTCATAGATTGCACTAGATACCCTATAAACAAATATGTTAGTTATAACTCAATAAAAACTACAGGTGCTTTATAACTTTTTTGTCGGTATATGTGATTCCCAAGAATGTCAAAGAAGCATTTTCTAATCCTTAGTGGATTTGTGCCATGGAAGAAGAAATGGAAGCGCTAAAGAAGAATTGTACCTGGAGGCTGGAACATTGCAGACATCCCTTAAGGAGTACATATGGTTGGTTCAAAGTAGGCGTACACCATAAAGTACAATCTAGATAGCCAAGTGGAGAGATACAAAGCTAGACCTGTAGCAAAGGGATATAATAAAAAATATAGTGTTGATTACATGGAAACTTTAGTCCCTATGGTAAAAATGAATACAATGTGTGTTGTTCTTTTTCTTGTTGTCATTAAGAAACGGAAACTCCATCAGATGGACGTGAAGAATGCTTTCTTGAATGGAGATCTTCATGAAGAAGTTTACATGCATATGCCACTTAGGTATGAAAGGATAGGGAAGTGTTGCAAACTAAGAAGGCATTATATTGCCTAAAACAATCATCTAGAGCATGGTTTGAGAAGTTTAGATTTGTGATGATCAGATAGGGATATCACCAAGGAAATGGAGATCATACTCTTTTCGTCACGAGGAAAACAAATAAAGTTTCCTTACTTCTTGTCTATGTGGATGACATGATCATTACTGAAAACGGCGAAGAGGAGAATGTGCAGTTGAAAGGTGAACTTGCAAGGGTGTTTGACCTGAAAGATCTTAAAAAATCAAAATACTTCTTAGGCATTGAGATGACAAGATCTAGTAATGGGCTTGTCCTATGTCAAAGGAAGTATAATCTGGATCTTTCAAAGGAAATTGAAAAATTAAGATGTGAACCTGCCACTACTCCGATTGAGGGAAATCACAAGCTGAGCTTAAAGGATAAGAAGTGACTTGATGAAGATTCCAAATGCCAATACCAAAGACTTGTTGGAAAATTTATCTACCTCACGCTTACTAGACCTGACATCACTTATGTTGTAAATGTGATGAGTCAATTATGCATGCTCCTACTGATTTACACATGAAGGTGGTTGATCGTATCCTTTGCTATATAAAATTTAGTCCTGGAAAAAGACTTATATTTACAAGAAATTGTAAGCTCGATGTTAAGTGCTACATTGATTTTGATCGGGCTGGATATGTTGATACAAGGAGATCTACTATCGGATATTGTGTGTATCCGGGTGACAACCTTGTGATTTGGAGGAGTAAATGATTGTCTGTTTGTGCGAGGTCAAGTGTTGAAGTTGAGTACAAAGCTGTAGCGATGGGTGTCACATAGATGTGTTTCAAGATTGTCTTGACCGACATTGGAGTTAATCTAGATATGCCCATGAAACTATTCTGTGATAATAAGTAAGCCATAAGTCTCTCCAACAATCTTGTGTTGCATGACAGAACAAAGCATGTTGAGATTGATCGCTACTTCATTTGAGAAAGAATCTATTTCAAGGAATTGGTTGTGCCATATATAAAAACGGAAGAGCAAGTTGTTGATGTTTTCACTAGGGGTTGTCAAATATCAAGTTTGAGAAGAATGTTGGCAAGTTGGATATGTTTGATCTCTATGCTCAACTTGAGAGGGATTGTTGAGTGTTATGTAAATAAGTAAGCAGATCTTTGGGGATCCATCTTACCTTGGGCATATATGTATCTCTCCTCCCATTTCAAGTGATAAGAAAAAAAAGAAACAAAATCCCTAGTTGCTATGACCAATAATGACATTTTCTCATCGAGTTTTTTCCCTTCCGGTATGGAGGGTTTCCACATTAACCACCATCTCTTTGTGCACTTGTTCTACAATAAGAAATAGACGGTGGACCTAAGATTATTTTCAACTTTGACTTTGATATTAGTATGGAGGATAAACCTTCTTTCCAACTTGAATCATTTTTTTTACAAATGTTAATAGATCATATCGAGCCTCCCGTGCGAAGGTTTGTTTTTTTTAATAGAGGACAAACCTTGTAACAAATTTGACTTGAGTCAAATAGTTAATGATCTATTATCGAACCTCATGCGAAGGTTTGTTTTTAAACGAACTCAAACATATCTTACCGAACATATATCAAGTTGACCTTGAATTTGATCCCTCAAAATTTTTGATCGGTGTTTGATCTCTACTCAAACATAGGTTCGTTCGTTATATATGTGTATGCACATATATATAGATATATGGGTGCAATGGGGCTGCCCTCATGGAGCAGCCAACATGGCTGCCCCCACCCCATTTTCGCGAAATTTTTTTAATTTTTTTGCAAAATATCACCATGTATATTCATCTATATAGCCCTCTTATATGTCATTCAAATTTCAACAGAAACAGAGACTCCTATGCCCTCCATCTAGAACATGTTGATTACAGCAATGTTTAGACCGTTAAAATTATCTGTTCTAGATGGAGGGCATAAGAGTCTCCATTTCTGACGAAGTTCGAATGACATATATGAGGGATATATAGATGAATATACATGGTAATATTTTGTAAAAAAAAATAAAAAAATTGCATGAAAATGAGGGGGGGGCAGCTATGTTGGCTGCCCCATGGAGGCAGCTCTATTTTTTCCTATATATATATATCAATTTTCTTTAGAACCCCTAAATATAATGAAACGAACCAGTAAAGAAGGTTGTTCATGTCATGTTGGTGTTTTGTATCCGAAGCTTTCATTTAATGATGAACACATTTAACTATAGGTGTTCACGATTTTATATAATTATTTACAGTAGGAACTCATAATGTCAAGATAAACTATATCTCGATGAAGATCAATTTGTTTATTTTGTTAAATTTAAAATCAATGTAACATTATTGTTGTAAATAACTCATATACTTATGCATGGACATACAATCATATAAGACAAAGCTATTGTACTGAACATGGTCGACAATCAACTGTGACTTACATATCAATCTGATGATCCTTATCGATCAACTCTTGCTTCTGGAATTGGACACCTCTAGATGATTATTGATCGGTCAACTTGAACTTTTGATCGATCAAATTTCAAATTCAAATAGGCAACCGTCATCTAGCATTCATTAAGTGATAGATCAAATCGATTCTTCTGAAGGATAACTTGTGATCAATCAACTCATTGTTGATGACCGATCAACTTGCTCCATGTTTGTTTCTTTCAAAGGTAGTAAACTCCCATATCAGTTGTAGAGAGAAAATGAATTTCTTTTTAACACCTGGATCAACTGAACCCGACCCGATTAAGGGTCTACATGACCAATTAATATTCAATTAATATTGAATAAACTCAAATCGATATGTAGATCGCAAATCGAATCTCGTTCAAACGCAATCGACCAAAAGTCGATCGCATCGTAATGCATGCCATCGGAAAAACTCATGATACAAAAATTGAACTGCAAAACAAATCGAGACCACCAAAAAATCTGATTTGACAAAATAAGACCAACAAAGTTCTCGGATCCCTTCAGTTTTATAGTAGTGCCCTGAGCCGGATACAGGGGCTTGGAGTCCACAGAAGTGGAAGTGGATGTCATGGCAGCCGAGTAGAATGAGCAGCAGAGAAAAAAAAGACTAGATAATCTAGGCTATCTCAATGATCATGAGAACCTATGAGAACATCACCAGACGATAAATAAACAGACCGTCGTGCAAGGAGTATCGTGCGAGGAGGCGACCTGGTGATGAATGCCGCACAGGAAGATGGCCTGGAGACGGCCTAGAGGCGGCCCGTAGGTGACCTGGGCGCTCGGAGGGGATGGCCTGACGGCGGCGAAGAGGCGGCCCGGATGCCGTTGACTGCCTGGTGACGGGGCCTGGCGCCTGGAGGGGCGGCAGCAGAGGTCTGATGTTCGGAGGGCCGGAGGGCCGATCTGGAAAACCTGGTTGGGCGGCCTATAGCATGCAAATGGGTCTTTACGACCAAACAATCCCCTGATGGCACAATTGATAGATTAAAAGCTCGCCTTGTGGCTAAAGGTTTTACACAAACCTATGGCGTCGATTATTTTGAGACATTTTCTCCTGTTGCACGCACGGGGTCTATCCGAACTATTCTTTCTGTTGCTGCAAACAAATCTTGGCCACTCTTTCAGCTCGATGTGAAAAATGCATTTCTTTATGGCGATCTTGATGAGGAGGTATATATGAAACAACCTCCGGGCTATGAAGTCGAGGGGGAGTATGTATGTCAACTTCGCAAAGCCATATACGGTCTCAAGCAAAGTCCAAGAGCATGGTTTGACATGCTTACTACAGAAATAACCACTCTTGGTTTCCAGAGGACGACATCTGATTATTCTGTATTTGTCAGGAAAAGAGCAACTGGAACCGTTATACTTGTCGTCTACGTTGATGATATGGTTCTCACAGGTGACGACTACAATGGGATATCAGAAACCAAGGCCTTCCTTCAAAAGGTATTTGTTACCAAGGACCTTGCATCTCTACGCTACTTCTTAGGCATATAAGTACTTCGCACTACCGAAGGACTTCACCTCTCACAGAGGAAGTACTGCATGGACATACTTACTAAAGCAGGATTTCTTGGATGCAAGCCCTCTGGTATTCATGCTGACCCAAAGAAGCATGCCACCTCATCTGATTCAACCTTTGAGGATGTCTCCTGATACAGAAGCCTTATTGGTAAACTCCTTTATCTTACTGTAACTAGACCAGATATCTCCTATGCAGTAAGCAGAGCAAGCCAACATATGGAACGACCATGTTACAACCACTGGCAGGATGTTCTCCAAATTCTTCGATATTTAAAGGAATCTCCAGGATGTGGACTCTTCTACAAAGCAAATGGACACACGGACATGGTTGCCTATGCAGATGCTGATTATGCAAGCTCTCCAGAAGATCAACGCTCTACTACAGGCTATGCTATGATGGTTGGAGGAAACACTGTTACCTGGAGAAGCAGGAAGCAAACCGTCGTATCCATGTCAAGTGCAGAAGCAAAGTATAGGGCAATGGCACAAGCCACTTGTGAGATCACGTGGTTATTGGCCTTTCTTCAAGAACTTGGTATTAATGTCACTACGCCTATTCCCATGTATTGTGACAACAAATCTGCAACCTACATTGCCACAAATCCTGTATTTCATGAACGAACCAAACACATAGAAATTGATTTCCACTTCGTACGGGACGCAGTCAAGATTGGAAGAATCACCACTCCACATATCAATACCGATCTACAGCTTGCAGATGCCTTTACACATGCATTACCAAAGAAACGCCTGTCATGGATGGTATCCAAGTTGGGCATGACTGATAAATACGCTCCAACTTGAGGGGGAGTGTTAGTAATCGGGAGACGTTTCTTATTGTAACCCCAGTAAGGGGCAGTTCTGCATTTTTCCTCTCCATGTACTATCTAGGGTTTCTAGGGTTTTCCTATATAAGGACCCCTAGACCCATTGGAATAAGATATATAACAAAGTATTCCTTTCTTCAATTACAATTTTCATGCTTGAATTATGGAAGATTGTGGATGAATTAGCATGATATTGAGTCTCAATTCAGACCAATAAGTAACCCTTTATCTTAAATAGAAAAATGACAAATTTGGGATATCTAACATGCAATTAAGATTTAAATTTCAGACCTATAGTTGCTTCAGATTTTGTATGCTTGAATAAGGAGAATTTGGGGATGAATTGTACAACATTAAAACAAATTTCATATCATTGATAAGATATTATATACTCTGGATTTCATGCCTTGACAATGGGTGAATCGGGGGATCTTGCATAAGTTGTTGATCAAAAGTCACAAATTGTAAAATTAACTCCAAATTCAAATCATCCTTATAAGCTTCTGATTTCACATTTTAAAAGATGAAATTTGAGGATTTTTGTATGAGATTTACGACTGTTCAAAAGTCACTAAATTGTGAAATTAGTACTTAATCCACACCAATTCTATACCTCATGATCTTAGAGTTTAAAGGTTGAAAAGTTGAAGTTTTTAGCATGCAAGATACCGTTGCCAATAACATCGATTGAGAATATAAAGACTAATCCAAGACCAATTCTAAGCCTTTGATCTCGGAATGAAATGTTGAGAAATTGGGGGTTTAACATGCAAATTAAGTATAATTTCAGACCAAATAGCTATTAATTCACGTGGATTGAGGAGAGATTAAGGGTGAGTTGTATACAATTAAGTCAAGTTTTAAGAACACTAATTAGCCACTGATCTCATGGCAAAAAATTAGAGATTTGAGGATGAATTAGCACGCAGGTTGAGACAGATTTTATATTTAAATGAGTACCATTAATCTTGTGACTAAATAAGAAGAATTGGAAATTTTGCATAAATCTAAACTTCAATCCAGATTTAATAAACAAGCTTCTAATCTCATGATTGAAAAAAGAGAACAGTGGGGTATTTTCATACAAGGGACTTATAAAATTTTGACTGATAATCATGTCACTAAATTAAGAGTTTAATAAGAAAAAATAGAAATTCTGCGTTGAATTGAACTTAGATTTAGATCCAGTGAATAACTGCTAATCTCATGATTTTAGAAATGATAACCTGTGAGTCTGTGACTTCAAGGACCGATCATCCTCATGAATCAATCATTTAGGTATGCACACTAACAATAGATCACTATTGACAAAATTATTAACAAAAGACCTAGAACTGTACATCCAACCACATAAAGGATTGAGAAAGGATGAGGAATGAAGTCAGTGATGGTGATTCAATGACGACTGATAATTAAAAGTGCCAGTTATGGTGACCCTTATATATGATTGTGCGAGGGTGCGATGACCCTCAGCTGGGTGGGAGATAGGAAGCCCAGTTAGGACAATGACAACTTAGTGCACGGGTCTAGGATCCCTATCTTTTTTCTCGATTTTTCGCGAGCGCTCGCAGTTTTACGTCACTCAGGGATCCACTGGTTTGCTTTTAGACCAGTTCCGTTGACCCTGTATTCTTTAGGGTGCCGATTTATTATGCTCCTGCCTATGCACATATAATCATCTCTTATCTAAAGAGAAACCAAGAGGTGGGACTTTTTTTTGCAAAAAGGGAGGAAAATGAACATTAAAACCTACATAGATGTTGATTGAGATGTAGATATGGATGATGTCCACTCAAGTTTGGGCTACCCTGCCTATTTCGGGTAAATCTCATTATATGGAGAGCAAAGAGCAGTTTTCGAGCTTAGAGTCATTGGAATGCTTTGGGTTCAGATTGTTCTTGATCACATGGATTTTAATGTTGGCCTTCAAATGAAGTTGTTTTGTGATAATAAGGCTGCTATTAACCTTAGTAACAACATGATCGCATCAAACATGATGAAGTTGGTCAACGTTTTTGAAAAAAAAATATTGAAACTGGGAGATTTTGGCTTACTTTTATCTGATCAACAGACCAATTGGCAGATATATTCAAAAAAGGTGTTTCCACTAGAAAACATGAGATGTATATGAGCAAGTTGGGCATGATTGATATCCATGCCAAACTTTAGGAGAGGTAAGTAATGTTATTGAGGAAATGGATCTAAGTTGTGGATTCATTACCATGACCTGGATTCATTTACCATGTCCAATATGAACTGTATATGCATCTCCTTTATTTAAAATTAACAGCAAAACCCAACCGCTAGTAAGAGGCTGCCAGGTTCCATTCCCGTGTTTTTCTCCATTTCAAAAAGGGTTTCCATATAAATCATTTTGTTTTTGTGACTGTTTTGTGGCGGTGTTTTCACCCACGGAAATAACTAGATCAAATATTAGTTTTCAATAGGTATATATCAACCTCGCGTGTATGGCATTACATATCTATAACTATAACTAAAGCTGGGTCCATTCCAGCATTCATCCTATTCTCTACACGTGACATTCATATCTCCTTACACCCGCCTCTCTTTCCCCCCTTTTCCCACACTAACTCTCGCACTTCTTCCCTCTCTCCTCACATCTCTATTTTTGGGCATCTTCTCTCTCTCACCTTACACGTCCTCTTTCTTTTTTTCACGATTAAATAAGTATCAAAAATCTCCATTGTCCACCTTAAAACGTTTCTTCTCGTTACTTCTCCCTCCCATCTTTTTTTCTCAAATAAAGATTTTATATCTAATGGTTACAACATTAAATGTAGTCTTTTAAAATTATATGATTATTATTCATGATTAAAGGATATAAAAATGCGTGCTTAAATACGCGCTTAAAATATTTTTATTTAGAAATATAATATAGATGCACATATATTCCCTTAACGAATATTAAAATATACTACAATAAATATTTTGAATATTTATTTTTATATAGTTTAATAATATTTTAGCAATAAATATATTCATTGTAAAATTATCTTTGATTTAAATATTTGCAATATAATATTCATTGTTATATTGCTAGCAATGAAACATATGGTTATCTGAATATGTTAGATAATATCATCTACATCTGTATACTCCTTTTACCATGTAATTAACGATAAGTAACACTAAAATCTTATCTAAATACTCGATTTATTAATGCACTAATCAGTCGATATTTTATATAAGGGAGCCACTCAAATTGTTTAAAATTACCAAACTTCTAATTATTTGATAAGTTGTATGGAAATATAAGTATCGCTTAGTTACTGAAAATATTTGTATTAGTTGCATTCCTAGACAATTATTATCTCATAAATTAACCATATCATGCTTATTAGGGAGTTATTAATATTATAGACAAGTTTATTTTCCTTAAATTTCGGTATATTGCAATTAGATTTCGCTTTATAAAGGTAGTTTGCCATTGTATCTAGAAAATTGAATGTGGGTCATGTAATCTTAATGTATTAAATGGTTTTTAGGTTTCAATCTAAAATTATGTATAATTACACAACATGTCTTAAAATCTTTGTAATTAATAACAAGATAGAAGAGATCATGTGGTAATTTAAAGGGGCCATGTCTAATCACAATGATTATTACGTATATGATGCAACTTAACACCAAATAAGAGAAATATTTAATATATAGAATGCTTTTTTTCCTGATTTTGGATGCATGAATTGGATAACTTTTACCATATTTTGTTATGTAAATAATAAAGAATACGAAATTCATAAGAAGCTATAATTATTAATGATATAATATCATATGCTATTATTTTATAACTATCAGTCAATATTTATTTTTTTTAAACATGTTACTTAGGTAAAATATATTGTATCAATTATATATTATCGTAACAAGAATCTTCCATAAGGTAGAGATAAATTTGTAAATTTTATATAGACAATAATTATGGAAAAATGAGTTATTACAATGTATGTTAAATTGGGAGAAAACTACATTACATGTTCTATCTTTTTTCCATTGTTATACTCTAGAAACTATTGAATTCCCTAAAGAAAATATGACACAATTTAAAATTTAAAATGTCTAAATAATGAATAATGATAAGAGCAATTTTTGATAATTGTTACTCAACATTAACAAACGTAAACTTATTTTTGAACAATAAAAAATATAAATAACAAATAATTTACTTGAATTTTTATAATAAAGTTTTTTTGTTATAAAGGACTAATATATTCAGTATAAATTGAATAATTGAAGAGTCTTAAAAGTTTCAATTTGTGAAGTTTAAATGCTTTTATCCAAACTAAAACTTAGAAATAGTGTGATCCTATTTTAGGTAATCAGTGTATTAATTTTGTATAATAAATACGCTATTAATAAAAAAATTATTAAAAAATCACCCCGCTGCATAGCGCGGGTTTATTTGCTAGTCTTATGTTTAAGAATCAGCCAGGAGTTATAGGCAGTAAGAATCAGAATACTTTATAGAATATAATTCTGACAAGATAATCAAGCATAAACATGACAAATTTGCAAAAAGGAAAATCATTGAATGACTGTTCAAATCCAATATATATATATATTAAAGGGCGTCAGGCCATTAATTCTCAGCCAAAAAATGCCGTTTTTACCCCCCCTTTCAATTTCATCTACCACCAATCCTGGGGCATCATTCCACTTCTACCCTCATCTTTTACAAGGATTTACACACACCACCCCTAACACTTCCCCCCATTCTCTCTCTCTATGTTAACTTCCTTCGGAAACTCTAGATGTTTCCCCTTCGAACGATCGGCGAGGTCCTGGCATCAGCGTCGCCCGACGCCACGTGCCGGAGAGAAAGTCATAGAGGAAGACGTCTCCGGAGGCGGTCCATGTAGCCGGATCCCATCCGTCGGCGACGGCTACGGTCCGACCACCGGCGGTGAGGTGGCAGAAGAGGGGGACACGATGAGGACAAGAACGCGCTAAGGTCGGCGCTGATGTACGACATCGCCAACGACAGGTGGGTGAGGCTGCCGGACATGTCGTCGGAGAGGGCCGAGTGCTAAGGGGTGTTCCGAGGGGTCCGGTTCGAGGTCCTCGTCGGGTATGCAACCGAGGCGCAGGGCCGGTTCGGCGGGGTCCGTGGAAGGGTTCGACCCGATTAAAGTTGCGTGGGATCCGATTGAGGAGGAGAGGCTCAGGGGCGACATGTGCCCGAGGACGTGCGGAGTCGGATTCGGAGGGAAGGTGTACAGGTGTGTCTCCGGCAAGGTTGAGTTGGAAGAGGAGGAAGGGCGGTGGAGAACGGTCGCGGAGGTGCCCGCCGGAGCCAGATCAGGTACCTGGGTTGCCGCAGTCGGGAATGACATGGTGGCGGTGGGGGGAGGGACGAGTGTCTTTTTGGTTATGTCCAAAGCATTTTCTGTGTCCTAAAAAACGGTAATTTGAGCATCCATTTGCTTTAGCATTTAGATTGGCCTAATTCCTAGCAGTTGACGGTGGAGATTTTTGTAGGCAAACATTCTTTTTCGTGTTTGTGAAAAATAGCGTCAAATTTATTATGTAAAAGTTGTTTAAATGTATGTTTATGTTATATAGAACGTAATATATTTTGTTTAATAGCATATACTAAACTATGCTTTACAACCACAGTCATGCCAACTTCCTCACTATCTATTGTTCTTCACTCTATGATTATTAACAGTATTAGTACATCACTTTATACTTGAACTTCTTTGATGTTGACAAATATTACATTAATTGATGGATTGCATAACATGTTTGAAATCATATCTCATATACAGGTTGGCATTTGGGAGATCTATAGTACAGGGGAATTGCTGGCGGAAAATTTTTATGGACACCATACTTTGTTTTGTATTGATTCCTATTATATACATAACCACCTTGATGTCACGCTTACTCCGCTAAAAACAATACATAAGATTTGACCTTTTGAAAATTGAGCATATCTACAATTTCCATTGTTGAAATCATTGTTGCTCAACTTAGCTCGACTTTACTCAAAATTCTTCTGTTGTTTGGTTGCCCGTTTAACACCCACTTATTGACCATTATATAGGCTTCTGTCTAAAATCGGATTCAATCAGACTTTCACTATTCTTTTGATTATATATGCATATAAAAAAGATGATACTAAATTTGTCTTTAAAGAATTGCCATATAATAATGCTCTTCTCTTTGTTCAGAAACAAAGCTGATTTACGTGAATCCATTGATTACAATATCATTATACTGCTTACCATTTTTTTACCCGTGCTTTTGCACGGGTTCCCTACTATATCCCTATAAAATGAGAGAGGCAGTTGTTAACTTAAAAAAGGAAAAACTTGAAAGGAAATACTAGGTACCTGTCATTCATAGGTACACATGAGACTAACATCAGCATCGGCATCCATAGGTTTCTGCATGTGTTGGCTACCAGTCATCAGTTCCACAGAATTATAATAACACAGAAAACATCAACATCATGTAAAAACGTTTGTTAAGCAGCATGCCTGAACAAAATGCATGTAATCCATTCTATATAGATGATCCCCTGACAAGATTACTATATGTTCGAGCTTTTTATTTCTCATGTCCTGTAAAACAAAAAGGAGATATAGCGTTAGACATCATATGAAAACATTTTTTCCCCAAGAAATATTGTAGAATACAAATCTTTCAAGCCAAAGGGATCATATTTCGCCAGCACGTTTCATATTTGTCGGATTGTGTATTTGGAAGTGGTTCTAAATCCAAAAACCATAACTAAGAAGAGCATTTCAAGTTTATTATATATATAAGATGATTTGAATATAATCTAGTTTCCAAAGCCATTACTGTTGGAGTATAAGTTGTATGCGCCTATTGTGTTGTAGCAGTGTAAATGGATCCTAGAGGAGATCCATTTACCCCACCCAGTTGTTTAGTCCCACATCGTCCAGTGGTGGGACTTGGAGGCTCTGGAGAGGCTATAAAAGGAGCCCCAGACCTCCTGTATCCATTGAGAAAGTCAATAGACAAACACGGCCCTTAGAGGCCTTCTCCCGTGGTTTCATCCCGCTCCTTAAGGAGTAGGGTTCCATGTAAATCCCGCTGTTCATATTTCTTATTCTTGTTCCATGTTTTCGCTTCTGCTTCCGATTTTCTAACATGGTATCAAAGCGGGTCGATTCTTGAGGATTTTTGTCATTTATATTATTCGAGATTCGATTAAAGGCAAAGTTCTTATATCATTCAAGTTTGTGAGATCTGAGATTCAGTTCTATGGGTTTCTTGAAAAACCTAAGTTCTTTGTTTTGGTTCGAGGACTATCGAAGTTCTTGTTCCAGATATGTCGCCTCTCCATCTGAGATTTTCATCAGGCAGCATGTACACGACATACACGGCATGCGATGCTCTGTGCACCAGGCCCGCTGCTTTCGCAGCCCTAGCACCATGAGCGATTCCTCTAGCCGCAACATCCATGCGGCACAAAGAGCCCACAGGCGCCCAAGTCCCGATCTGTTCGAGAGATTTTTATTGCCATTCTCCACAGGGCCTCCAAATCCGGCAGGTCGGACCAGCCGCCATCCTCTCCAAAAAATGGGTTCCGCCTGGTTTATGAAGATGGCGCTCCTCTCTCGCGTGCGTGCGTGCTAGATCCAGCAGGTCCCCTTCCTCAAGATCCACAAGATGCGCACGTGCTCCCCTCGCGTTTAACCTCCAGGCGCAGACCGTGCGCACGAAGCCCCAGCGCCGAGATCGGCCCACCAGGCGGCGCCGCCCCTAGTGCGCGGTCCCAGCGCGCGATGTGCACACGAAGCCCCTTCGTTCCGCTCCCCAACCCGCGCACCGGTGCCCAGCGCGCGATGTGCGCTCGCCTCCTGGCGCGCAGGCGCGCATCCCTGTGGCTGATACTCTTCCGCGCACGCATCTTCCACCCAGGAGCTTCGCGCGTTGATCGCGCCGCCTCCAGACGATATAGACGGCGCCGCTACAGTGCTCCTCTATCCTTCTCTCACGAAGGCTCCCCCCCCCCCGCAGCGGGGCGGCGCGTGATGGGTTCCATCGTGATGGGGTTCCACGATGGGAATCCCTACTAATGTCATTTTTATTTTATTTTTTCCAAGTGGGCTGAGTCTGTGTTTAAAAAAATGGAAAGCCCAACAGTGGGCTGAAAAAAAAAGAAGAGAGGAAGAGTTGGGTCCAACTTTGGGCCGAGAGTTCCACGTTAAAAAAAAGAAAGAAAGGAAAATGGGGCCTGATCGCAGTTCAAAAAAATCAAAAGGGGGGCCTGTGAGCCGAGTGCGTTTTAAAAAAAAAGGAAGGCCTGTTTTTGAAAAAGAGAGAGAGAGAGAGAGGAAAAGTAGTTGTATTTTGTAAAGCCCAAATGGACTAAGGTTTCTTTGGGCCCAATTGGGCCACATTTATTTTGAAAAAAAAAGGAGAGAGGGAAGAAGTAGGAGGAGGTTGCAAGTTTTTCAAAAAAATCAGAAAAAAAGGCGCGTACATCTAGAAAAAGCCGTACGCAAATTCAAAAAAAATTTGCAAAGCCGTAGAAAAAAAAGAGTTGAACGGCTTATGAAAAAAATGTGATGGCTTAAAAAAAATATGAAAAGCCGCGAGAAATTTTTTGGATGTTTTTCACCCCCTATTTATCTTGTCTTCTCCCAACTTTGTCGATGTTTATGTTCCGACAAGTATGGGAGAAAGGGGGAGTATATATGTAGAATCACAGGTCTTGATCCAGATTCAGATGCTAGTCTCCAGACCAGCCATATTTTCCAGACTATACAGATGATCAGTTGTTTAGACTCGACGATTGATTCCGAGTCCAGTTTTCAGACACGCACATGGATGCGGTCAATTTCAGATGAGCATATGTTGCCATCTTTTATTTCGTGGTCCCCATCATCCTTATTGTTGTTCGGCCAGAGTTTTCATGTGAGCCATAGGGACTCCAGAGCAGAGGACCATTCCCTTGAGGGCAAGGGTTTTCATGTGGTATCATAGGTACACCAGATCAGTGCACCATTCTCTGAGCCAAATGGGAGAGACCCAGTTCTCCGACGAGGAGACTTCAGGCGCAAGTTCAGACTCGATGGTCAAATACCGAGTCTTCAGTTGACTCACGCTCCAGCCCATTCGTCCTCCTCACCTGCACGCATGAGAAGCAACGTCCTCGACTACAGCAATGTGCGCGTTGGGTTGATATTGTCCGTAGTGTCCTGTAGCGTTGAGTTGAGTCTCTTTATGTTTGTCCAAGTTGAGCATTGCATGCTCCAGCTTGAGGGGGAGTGTTGGAGTATAAGTTGTATGCGCCTATTGTGTTGTAGCAGGGTAAATGGATCCTGGAGGAGATCCATTTACGCCACCCAGTTGTTTAGTCCCACATCGTCTAGTGGTGGGACTTGGAGGCTCTGGAGAGGCTATATAAGGAGCCCCAGATCTCCTGTATCCATTGAGAAAGTCAATAGACAAACACGGCCCTTAGAGGCCTTTTCACGTGGTTTCATCCCGCTCCTTACGGAGTAGGGTTCCACGTAAATCCCGTTGTTCATATTTCTTATTCGTGTTCCATGTTTTTGCTTCCGCTTCCGATTTTCTAACAATTACCATTCTTGGAATTGTTTTCCTGCAATCATGATTTTATCAATCTATATATATTAATCCAAGCAACTTGAAGTCTATGATTCTAACCTCAAATATCCATATAAATTTTCTGACAGCATCTGCTGTTCCTTGAAACCAGTTCATTCCAGCTTCACCCAGAGTTTGTGTGGCTGCCAGAACCTGGTCATCAAATTTTACAATCCTAACTTTTAGTGGAGAAAAGATTAGAATGGTCGGCACCCAAACAAACTTGTTTTTCAGTTATAACTTTCAGAATAACATTACTTACGTTCCAAGTATTGATAACATGCCAAGGTTCACCTTAACTTCAGCAAAATTTACTCGCAAGTTCAAGTTACAAGTTTACGCAGCCATACCTCCACGAATCCATCACCAAAGTTGACACCATTTGCAAAATTATATGTGCGGAAAAGATGGCGATTGATAGACATGGAGTTGAACTGGGTTAAGACGTAAATCTTCCTTATCTCACTGTTGATACTGTTGGGAAAAGAGTGTTCGGTAATCATTCAGGAAAACCCTAAGCTCTCTTATATAGGGAGAGACCTTAAGGGTAAATTACAGAGATGTCTATATAAGATAAAGAAATAACGACAAGATACATAAAGTGATAACAATACTAGAAACTATCTCTACACTCCCCCTCAAGGTGGAGCATAGATGTCTATCATGCTCAGCTTGGATGAACATCTCTGAAAAGGTCCTCTGAGCAGTGGCTTGGTGAATACATCTGCAGTCTGATCTCCTGAGCTCACATGTGCAGTAGATATCAATCCTCTCTTGATCAAGTCCCTAGTGTAATGGCAGTCAACTTCAATATGCTTGGTCATCTCATGGAAAGCTGGATTGTTGGCAATGAACAATGCTGCATGATTGTCACACTGAAGCTTCATAGGTAGGGACACAGCTACATGTAGATCTTCTAGTACGGAACGAACCCACATCATTTCCGTGCTGGCTTGAGCCATGGCCCTATATTCGGATTCGGCACTGGACCTTGCCACAACAGTTTGTTTCTTGCTTTTCCAAATAACCAGAGAGCCTCCAACAAACACTGCGAACCCTGAGGTTGATTTTCGATCCTTAGGGCATCCTGCATAATCTGCGTCTGCACACGCTGGGATGGATAAGTCTGTGCCCTTTTTGAATAGCAGCCCTAACCCTGGAGAAGACTTCAAATACCTCAGTATCATGTGTATAGCATCCATGTGAACCTGTCTTGACTGCTCCATAAATTGACTCACCCTGCTAACTGCAAATGCAATGTCTGGACGAGTTATGGTAATGTAGAGGAGTTTTCCCACCATTTCTCTATATCTCCTCTTATCTACTTCATCAGTATCACCATCATACAACTTCATGCTGGGGTCCATGGGGATACTTGATGGTTTGCATCCATCCATGCCAGTCTCAATCAGGAAGTCTGTAATGTACTTCTGTTGTGTCATCACCAAGCCATGAGCATTCCTTGCAAATTCCAACCCCAGAAAATATCTTAGGGTTCCAAGATCCTTTGTAACGAACTGACGGCCTAGGAATGCCTTCGCCCTCTCTATGCCCTGAACATCGTCTCCTGTAAAAAGAATATCATTCACATAGACCATAATGACAACCGTACATGCCGATGACTTCTGGACAAACAACGAGTGATCGGCATTTGACCTCTTGAATCCCTGTTGCTCAATTAGGTTGGACAGCTTCTGGAACCATGCACTCGGACTTTGTTTGAGGCCATAGATCGCCTTGTGAAGTCTACAGACCATCTGCTTCTCCCCCTCAGCAGTAAACCCAAGTGGCTGCTGCATGTAGACTTCCTCCTGTAAGTCCCCGTACAGAAAGGCATTCTTGACATCTAGTTGAGAAATGCTCCAATCACGGACCACAGCAACGGATAGGAGAATACGAAGGGTCGAGTGTCTCGCCACTGGAGAGAATGTATCCATGTAATCCACGCCATAGGTTTATGTAAACCCACGCGCGACCAAGTGTGCTTTGTACCTATCCAACGTGCCATCTGCATGATATTTGACTGTGAAGACCCATTTACAGCTCACAACGGATGCATCAGGAGGTGCAGGAACCAAAGACCATGTGCCACGGGACTGCAAGGCCCTCATCTCTTCTTCCATAGCTAATCTCCAGCAATCATTCTTCAAAGCTTCCTGGTATGTCCGTGGTATATCCACGGAAGACAAGGTTGTGGCAAACCTCTGAAAATCACCTGTGAGCCGGTGGAAGGAAACCTGTGAAGCAAATGGATAGGATGCACATTGCCTCCTCTGCTTCCGAATAGCAATCGGAACATCAAGATCATCATCTGTATCGTCCTGTACTGAGGAATCCTGTACGTGTACCAAACCTGACCCGTCAGTAGTAATGCCATCTGAACATACCTGAGGCGTGATGATTGGCTGATGTGTAGTCTGAGCAGGACCCGATCGACGCGTATAGAATTTAGGTAACGGTGATATGGTAGGTCGTGGAATGGGTGGAGGTGGTGGTGGTGGTGCTGGCGTGGGAACATGCACAAGGAACGACTCAGGCAAACTCCATGTAGGTGGTGGAGGAACATAGATATCATCAGTGGTAGTGGATGGTACCATTCTGTCACCGGCAGAAGAGAAATACATAACAGATTCAAAGAAAGTGACATCAGCACTCACGAAGCACCTGTTAGTTGTAGGATCATAACACCGGTATCCCTTCTGGGTTCTGGAATAACCAACAAAGACGCACTTGACTGCTCTAGGAGAGAGCTTGTCAAGTCCAGGAGATAGACGATGAACGAACGCCACAGTACCAAAGACACGTGGAGTCAGTGAAATAGTTCCTTGTCTGGAAAAATAAGAGAGATGGGTATCTTCTCACCAAGGACTGAGGATGGCATTCGATTGACCAGATAACATGCAGTAAGGACAGCGTCGCCCCAGAATGAAATAAGAGCACAACTCTGAATCAACAGGATTCGAGTAATATCCAAGAGATGGCGATGCTTTCTTTCCGCCACACCATTTTGTTGGGATGTATATGCACAAGTGGTTTGGTGAATAATACCCTTTGATGAAAGAAATTGAGAAAGAGAGCGTGTACAAAATTCCAGGGCATTATCCGTCCGAACATATTTGACTGAGGAAGAGAAATCATTCTGCACTTCATTAATCAAATTCTTGATAACATCTCCTGCTTCAGATTTATTCTTCAAAAGAAAGACCCATGACACACGAGAAAAATCATCCACTACCACAAGATAAAACCTGTGCCCCTGATGATCGGGAACACGACTCGGACCCCATATATCTATATGTAACAACTCAAATGAGGAGCTACTGCTCCGACTCTGACGACTTGGAAAGCTCGACCTATGATGCTTTCCCAACTGACATGCTTCACAGCGAAAAGACGAACTATGAGAGATCTGGAGCAGAAGATGGCGCATTTTCTGGAGCGGAAGGTGATCAAACCGGAGATGCCAAATGTTTAGAGAGACTGGTCCAGCAGAATGAGAGGAGACGCCAGCATAGGAATCCTGAACCAACCGATATAAACCATTCTGCTCAGAGCCACAGCCAATCACCTTGCCCGTGAGTATGTCCTGAAAAATGAGAGAAGACGTGTCAAATATAGCATGACAATTCAAATCCTTCGTAATCTGACTAATATATAGCAAATTCATTGAGAACTCAGGAGCATGTAGGACGTTCTGTAGCTGCATAGTGGAGGATAGGAAGACCTCCCCCTGTCCAACAAGGGGTGAATGTGTACCATCTGCTATCTGCACTGATCGGCCGGGAGGAATATCCCTGTAGGCCTGTAATCTACCTCTATCTCGGCAGAGATGATGTGTGGCTCCGGAATCTATAACCCAGTCAGATATATCATGAGATGGTGTGAGTGCAGTGGATCTACCTGAGGTACTAGCAGCGGTTGATGAACTGGCAGAGGCAGTGGCAGCAATATCTGAAGAATCACCAGACGAATCACCAGATGAATGTGGCATAATATCACGGAGGCGGGCCACGAGTTCGTCAAATCGATTATCTGCAGTAGACGGTAATGGAGACTGAGAGTGCTCTGCAACACGTACCGATGCTGGGAACCCATGCTTAGAATAGCATGTCTCCTCCGAGTGTCTAGTTCGGTGACAATAGGAGCACGTCTGACTGAAGCGGCCACCCCTTCCCTGGGATCCACGGCCACGTCCACGACCACGACCAGAAGGCGGTCCACCTCTCACACGCGAGGCTGCCATCGCTGATGGGGGTGGAGTAGAAGAGCTGGAGGAAACTGGAATGCGACTGAGCCTTCTGTAAACATCCTCCACTGGAGGAATAACTGCATCTTCTAGGATCTGGGACCGGGCAGCATCATACTCAGGATCAAGAGCCGCAAGTAGAACACCCACCATGGTGGCGTTCCGAAACGTCTTCTGTTGTTCAGGAGTAGCAGTGAGAGGAATGGTACTGTATAACTTCTCGAACATCCCTCTTAGGGATGTGTATAGGGAATGGAGAGGTCTGCCGCTCTGCTTCATTATGAAAATGTCATGTTGAAGCTGCAACATCTTTGTCTCATTTCGTACCTGCGAATATGTAGCGGCAAGAATGTCCCACATTGCCTTAGCAGTGGGCTGATGGAGTACGTCGTTAGCAATCTCCATCGTCAATGTACCAGACAACCAGACCTTTGCGTAGGCGTCATCAGCCTCCCATGAGGCATAGATCCATGTCTTCTCTGCAGGCTCATCCTCGGTAAGAATGTGCTTCTTACCATCAGACTTCATGAGACTCATGAACTGCATAGCCCATAGCTCATAGTTAGACCCGTCCATCTTCACTATTGGCGCAGGACCTTTGAATGCGCCGGTGGAGGGCAAATCGACTTTCGATTCTGACATACTGCTGCTTCGAGAAGAACAAGGGTATATAGACACGGTGATAAATGTCTACATCAACTGCATCGGATTTGAGTGCGTATGTAGACGTTTACGCATTCAAATCCATATATCGGATGAAGAGAGGACTAGGGCACGCCTCAGAGAAGGCTTTCAACCCTTGAAGCGGCTGGCTGGGTGCCGCCTGGGGGCCGCCTAGAGGCTGCGCGGCTGGCTGGGACCTCCTGGGGGCCTAAGGCGGCAGGTGGGACCGCCTGGTGGCCTTCGCCGGCTTGCTGGGACCGCCTGGGGGTCTAAGGCGGCAGGCTGGGGCCTCTGGCGGTGGGCTGGGGTCCGCGCGGAGGCCGCTGGCGGTGGGCTGGGGCCTGCTCGGAGGCCGAGAGCGAGACCTAGGCCGAGGGAGAGACCTAGGGCGGCGCGGAAGCCCTAGAGAGAGAGGCGGCTACGTGAGATCGGAGCTGGAGAGAGAGGCGGCGGCGTGAGAGGCGCCGAGGAGAGGGCGGCGGGTGGGGAAGGGGGCGGCGGGTGTGGAGAGCCCTACGGCGGCTCTGATACCATATTGGGAAAAGAGTCTTCGATAATCATTCAGGAAAACCCTAGGCTCTCTTATATAGGAAGAGACCTTAAGGGTAAATTACAGAGATGTCTATATAAGATAAAGAAATAACGACAAGATACATAAAGTGATAACAATACTAGAAACTATCTCTACAGATACAATTGCTCATAGGGATATCAATGAGCCTATAAGAGCCTCCTATTGGAACCTGCAAAAAAATCAGCACATTTTCTGCCAAAGTTCATTGACATGCTTCTGAATTGTAATCTGAAAAAAAAGTTGTTCAGCTATTGTACGAACTTGCTTGAGCTTATATGACAAGTTGTCAACTCAAAATGCTATGTAGGTCAATGGGCCATGTGGAGAACCTTAGCCGTCTATGAGCGCTAGGAAGGACCCTCCCGTTGTTTTTCCCTTTCTCCGGGAAGGATTTTTTAAGTAAATCCTTGTACTCTGTGTTTAGATTGTTGAAGGACTTTTTACACAAATCATTGTATTCTCTGTGAATTGCTTGTTTCTTTGCTTCTATGATCGGAGATTACACATTTTGGTGGACCTCTCTGTGAATTTGATACAAGCCAAGGGTTTCCACACACTTGATTCCCTATGGTTCGAGACCTCTGCTCTTCACATTGCGGTCTCCTGCAAAGGGACAACATATCTTTGTGGTGGGGTGGAGAGGTCTCGATCTAAAGGTTGTCTTCATTTTTTAAAGATCGGGTGGGACCCCCAATCCTATTGTTATATCATGCTTCCACATATGATGAATCACCTCTACCCAGTGCTCGATCGGTGCCACCTATCGGACCCCTCCGGACCATGAGTGTGACCAATCACCTTTGCTTGAGTGATCGATCGCTCAAGCATCTGTTTGCACATGAACTGGTCATGATCTATTGGCTCCTCCTTTGACTAATTAGTCATGTATTACGTATGGAGTGTGATCGATCTGCATCATTTGCATGATCAGTCACTGGTGCCCTTAACTCATTCCTTACGATGTCTGAGAAGAAATCTGGATGGATTAGGGCAAAGATCCACATAGTTCATATGTTCATGTTACTAAAATAATGTTGACCGAGGATAGCTACCTCAGTTGCTCTCCTCCCCTTGAGATGACCATAGCTGGTAGAAGTAGAGTGGCTACATCAAGGGAAGCAAGACTAAACCCGACGAGAAGGATCCTCCAAAGAAATAGAAATACCCTGATTAAAGCCATATAAAGACTTGGATTATTACCATTTTTTCAAGAAATATCCCATCTCTCCAATTAAGGAATAAGATCAAAGACATGTTGTTGATTCTTGAAAACATGCATGTCCAGGGGAAGAACGACATGCTGCTGACTAATCAACTGACTTGGAAGATTTATTGTCTTCATTGAAGGGAGTTCTCTATTGCAATCATGGCCTCATTTTTTTCTGAGATTTGATAGAATTTAGTTGCCTTATTCCTTCTTCCATGGTTTGGCGAAAAACAAAAATAAATGAATTTAGCCTTTATTTTCATCGAAATTCGCCAATATTGGCAAATTGCCATCCATTTCTCTGTTGATGTGCTAAGTTTTCAAAGAGTTTTATATTATATGAACAAGCTTATTTATTTAGTTTTGAAGTTTAAGATCTGAATCCAAACTAAATTAATTGTGTTGAGAAGAGGAATGAATGAGATGTTTATTCTATAGAGGAAGGGTCTCTTATATAGAGTAAACCCTAGAGAGTACAAGGGTTACAGAACTCGAAAAGTCACTGGGGGTTACAGAACTTGAAGGGTTACAGAGGTTACGAAACCCGAAGGGTCACGGGGGTTACGGAACCTGAAGGGTTACAAACATAAATGTAAATATAATAACTCTAACACTCCCCCTCAAGCTGGAGCTGAGAAAGCTGCAGCTTGTAACAAAAAGAAAAAGTATACACCACATCTTCACACGATGCATCATAAGAACATATGTCCGTTGCTGGTAGAAGACCTCGCTCGAGGACGGGTCTGCGACTTTCAGATCACCGGAACGTATCTCTGTCATGCCTGTAGAGTTGTTGCGATATCAAGTCACCGGAACATATCTCTGTCATGCTTGCAGGTCACCAGAACATATCTCTGTCGTGCCTGGAGAAGAATCGTTGTAGAAGAAGTCCAACGCAGAGTAGAAGTTGGGTCGTAAAAGAAGAAGTATACGCCCTGACGAAGAAGTCGATGCTCGATGAAGACGGATGATCTGAGTAGTAGTCTAGAGTGTCAGTCTATCAGTCATGGTAGGGCAACAGACGTCCTGAAGAATATGAAGAATCATCTATGACTCTCCCTTTCTCCCATACTTGATAGAATAAAGAGTATGGAACATCAAGTTGAGAGAAACAAAAAGTTGGGAGAAACAAGTCGTGGTGAAGCAAAGGCTGTTGGAGGGGGGCTCCAAGCGGTGCCGGCGATGCAGGAGGTACTGTTGGAGCCTTGGACGAAGCTTTAGGTGCCGCTGGAGGTGGCAACTGGTGCTGCTGGGGACTTGGACTGCCTTGCGCGAGGCCATTGAATCCACGAGCGACGTAGGAGGTCCAGCCCTCTCTCCTTGTCAACGGAGAGAGGGCTGGTGGTGGCAGCGGATTTAGGGTATTAGGCTTCGGTATAGGATCGTCGCTCTGATACCATGTTGAGAAGAGGAACTGGATGAGATGTTATTCCATAGAGGTAGGGTCTCTTATATAGAGAGTAAACCCTAGAGAGTACAAGGGTTACAGAACTCGAAAGGTCACTGGGGGTTACCGAACTTGAAGGATTACAGAGGGTTACGAAACCCGAAGGGTCACGGGGGTTACGGAACCCGAAGGGTTACAAACATAAATGTAAATATAATAACTCTAACAAGTTGGATACAAGATCCAAGAGTTAAATTCAAGTTTCAAAATAATATCTCATTGTGTTCTGTTAGAAAATAAGAATGCGGAAGCGGAATGATAAACAAAACGTTAAGAACAGAAAGATAAACATGAGCACCAAGATTTTTACGTGGAACCCTACTCCCTAAGGAGCGAGATAAAACCACGGGAGAACGCCTCAAAGGGTTGATGTATGCATTGCACTTTCTCATCTGAATACAGGGGGTGAGGGGCTTCTTATATAGCTCTCACTGAGTCTCCACATCCCACAAGTGGTAGATGTGGGATTAAACAACCAGATGGGGTAAGTGGATCTTGAAGAGATCCATTTACCCATATATATGAATGACGCATATACCAAATACTCCAACACTCTCCCTCAAGCTAGAGCATGCAATGCTCAGCTTGGACAAATAGAAAGAAATCTCAACTCACAATACATGACACTACCGACAATATCAACTCAGCACGCACAACTGTCGGTTGCTGTCGAGGACGCTGCTTCTCATGCCATGCAGGTGAGGAGAACGAACGGGCAGGAGTATGAGTCAAACTGAATCTCCTCGTCGGAGAGCATGTGCTCTGTACTGCGCTTGTTAGGGTCACTACAACTGAATGAGTCTCTATATGGAGAACTCTGGCCCGCCACAACATGTGGACAACTGCTCCATCTCTGAAAGGGCCGAACTAAAAAGCCGTGGAGACATCCTCGTCGAAGTCCACAATCGTTGGAGAATGGAGTTGGAAAGTCTCCTCCTCGGAGAACTGGGTCTCTCCCATCTGGCTCAGAGAATGGGATATTTACTCTGGAGTCCCTATGAAACCACATGAAAACCCTAGCCCACGTGGCATAAGGAATGGGGTCTCTACTATGGAGTCCTTATGGAACACATGAAAACTCTGGCTGGCAAAACAAGAATGATGGGGACTACAAAAACATGATCGCGGACATGTGCGACTGAAACTGAAAACTCAGGATCTGATCGTCAAGTCTGAACAATTGTAGAGTCTGAAATCTGAATGGCCTGAAATCAGGAGTATGGAGAATATGGATCTGACTCGGATATGTAACTCTACAAAATACTCTCCCTTTCTCGCATACTGGTCGGAATGAAAACATCGACCAAGCTGGGAGAAGACAAATGAAGATGGGGAGAAACAAAACAATAAGCCGATCTCATTTCAATTTTTTTCTCGGTTTTTCAAACCATCATTTTTTTGAAATATTTTTTTAAAGCAGTTTCATTTTTTACGGATTTCCCTTCCTTTTTTAACTTGCGTAGGGTTGCGCCTTTTCAAAAAAATATTTTTTCCCTTTTTTTCTTTTTTTTAACATCCCGGCCCACTTGGGCCCAATCTTCTCTGTTTATTTTTAAACCACATACTTACGGACCCTCCCCTTTTTCTTATTTAGGGTTCCCATATGGGAACCCCTTTTCTCGAAGAACGAATGCCGCCATCATGGAAGCCCGCAAGGGCTCTGTTTCTCGAAGGTGGCGTCGCCGCTGGGAAGGAGGACCCGTACCATGGAGGAGCGCAGCCTAGAGGGGAGGCTCGCCTAGGGGGCGACGGTGGGCTGTTACTAATAGAGTAAGTGCAGGTTGGCTAAAGTTGAGTAGGGTCTCTATTGTTCTCTGTGACAAGAAAATTCCTTTGGAAATCAAAAGAAAATTTTGCAAAGCAGCTGTGAGACCTGCTATGCTCTATGGATCTGAATGTTAGCCTATGAACCATAGACATGTGCAGAGAATGGCAGTAGCAGAAACGAAAATGTTAAGGTAGATGTGTGGACACACACGTAAAGATCGGATTCGGAATGATGCACTCAGAAGGAAAGTTGGTGTAGCGCTGATCGAGGATAAGATGCGAGAAAACCGCTTAAGGTGGTTTGAACATTTGTAAAGGAGGTCAATTGATGCACCAGTTAGGAGATCCGAGTTTTGGGATGTTGATCCGGCTAAGAGAGGGCGAGGAAGGCTCAAGAAGTGTTGGAATGATAGTATACAAAGGGATGTTAGTTTTTTGGATCTAAGTCCGAGATTAACCCAAGATAAATCTGAATGGAGTTAACGAATCCATGTAGTCGACCCTACTTAATGTGGGAAAAGGCTTTGTTGTTGTTGTAAGAAAAGCAAGCATCTAAGATAAGAAATATTATGTTCTTCATCATGCATTGTCTATTTTTCTTTATTTTTCTTGACGCTTTTACATTTAGTATGACCTTTTAATTCCATGTGCCTATTGATTCATCGAAATTAGGGACCAGAACTTTTAATCCCTTATTTGGGATTCATTGCAATTTAAAATTTCTCATACTACTCAATTTAGGACCTTAAGCGAAAAATCTTAAACAAAAAGAAAGCTGAAGATGTAGATTCTTTAGAAGTCTTTGTAATGAAATCGTACATGGGAGATAAAATAAGGACTTTTTTCCTCTAGTTGTTTATCCCTAGTGTCGATTACCATTTCTTAGTGAAAAACTAAAAACTAACCGGTTTTTTCTAGAAGCAAATTCGTGTTCATATTCCATGAATAACCGAGACATCGAGGAAGATTAAAAAAAACAGAAACTGATCTGCTATATCTACCATTTGAAATTGCAGAAATGAATGTAATTAAGCATAACTGTTTTTCTTCGGTAACTCTAATGTTTTATTGTTTTCATGGTAAGAATAAGCACACTTTCTGAGCAAAAAAAGGAGAAACTGAATATAAAAGAATCATGTCAACATTGACAACCAACTCAGTAGACTCCACCAAGTTCAAAACCAGATTTATATGATCTACTCATGTAAGGACCTTGTGTCAAAGGCAGCTTTAGGTAAGAGGTGCCAATCACAATCATGATTGTAGCAAGTGTAGGCAATATAATGATAAAATTGCAAAAGCAGACCATATTTCAATAACCAAACCACGAAAAATGAACCATTAGTAAAGGAAGTACTCATGGCAGGCTCGGCCCTTATCTTTGTCAAAGGAAAAAGACGAGTACCGGCCCCTCCACCGAGAATTATGGCAGCAACCCTCTTTGGATCTGCATCTTACCGCCCGAAAATTGGCGTCTGAAAGGTCTAAACAGACAGCAAAAAAAAACACCTAAGTTACTGACATGTAAATCAGGAAACTGTAATTTGTAAGATACACATAAAAGCACAAATTTCACATGAATGCTTTGGACTTTCTGAACAAAGTGAAAACAGTAAATGCATTCAGTGCATGTAAATGAGGTAACTCAAGCAACCACAATCAAAGATCATCAGGTAACTGCCGTGATTGTAAGGCAATGACTGTTATTGCAGCAGGAATTTCATTCATTAGGAAACATAAACATAAACATTTGAAATAAACATATATACTTCAGAAACAGATATGACAGGACTGATAATGCATCATGTTTTCATTTAGAATATGATCTGTTCAACTTAAGCACCCCACAAACCAATGATCTCGTTGTAGTGGATCTACGATCGTACTCCAGTTCGAGAAAAGCACACGGATTAACATGTTGGAAACAAAATCCTTACTCCAAAAAACCACGAACCTTCTTTTGTTAAAAAGATGATTCCGAAAACAAATTCCAAATACACCGAGAAAAACACATGATGCACAGGAACCTTTGGAACTCTTGGAACAAATGTTTAAAGCACAGAAAGAAGGGTGAATGCAATATTACTAGAGTTTCATGTTGGAAATGTGACGGCAGCATACTTGCTGCAACTCCCCTTCTGCTGCTTTGGGTAGATTTCCCCAGTTGGGTGCCCAAAACCCTAGTACCGAGATTGCCCTTGCGCAATCCACCTTCCCAAATCACAGGATCACACCCAGCAATCCCCTTCCTGCTCCCTGTCCTCGGACACCCACTCTTACCCAAAGCCAGAGCTGCCGATTCCATCTCGGACGCTGCATATCATGTACCCATAATAAAAAAACATATAAAGCTAGTAAATTTGCGGCAAAAATCAGATCTTTCAGCTGCTCGCGACCAAAGAACAAGGAGAACAATGGCATACATGTCTGCGCTCAGCGACCAAGATCGCAACTTTAAGGAAATCACCACAAAATAGCTGCAACACATATGAAAATCACGCCATGAGAATCAAACCCACGATCCGGACACACACTGGTAAATGCGAGGGATTATCATGCAATCAAAGAAACAAGAGAACAGTACCATACAGGTCTTCGCTCCGCGATCAAGATCGCAACTTTAATGCAAAACGATGATCAGAAGATCGAACGGAATGAGACCCACGTGTTGAAATCGCGAGCGTTTCTCAAAATGGGCATCTGAGAGGTCTGGGGACTTCGAGTTTTTTTAAAAAAAGTGAGAGCTGAGTGCTGTGGAGTGAGAGTGAGAGCATGTGAGTGCGCAGCTCCTGTCATTTGGATGGTTCCACCCTTTTTATCCCCAACACAGGTTTTGATCTTTGGATTTATCTCATCACCATATTTACCGATCCTCATGAAGATTGTTGACCAGTGTTCCTTTGTTTGGTCCAAACTTCATAGGTGGGATTGGAGTTTCTGATATTTGAGATCAACCGTTAGTTTTTGCATGTTTTTGCTCTTCAATGGCATCATAAGGTTAGATAATGATTATCTCTCTTTTTTTTCTTCAAATGATAAAGAAATGATAAATATTGTATACATAATATATGATGTGATTATGATACGATCGCTTCTCTTACTCTCATCAGGATAGCTTATCTCGGGATAAAATTTATTCATCTCAAAATAAGAAAGAAGTTATCCTGCATACGAACTGAAGGATATAAGTACTAAAATCTCATGAGATAAGAAATAGGGTAAATTACAATTTGGGTCCCTATCTATGGGTCCGATCTCAGAATGAGTCCTCATCTTTAAATTGTAATGATTCCAGTCCCAGGGCCATTAATGTAATGAACTTTTTTGGTCTGATGACGAGTATGCCCTTGTTTAAAAGTTGGAATACAGCCCCCCATTCTCTTCCCAACAAGGACATATTCATCATGAACCCCAAAATTTCCATTTCTTAAATGGTCCTGGGATCCGAATTGTTACAATTTAAAGATCGGGACCCATTCTGGGATCGGACCCATAGATGGGGACCCAAATTATAATTTACCCTAAGATATAAGATGAAATAAGGAATAAGAATGTGTCGATTTTTCTTGTTTAATGGTTTTGATGGGTATAAAAAGAATAGGTATTATAAACATAGATATAATGGATAATATCATTGTGACATGACCATGTTATTCCGAGACGATGAGTTTTTAGGACTATGTGATCGAACTTTATCAAGAAAAAGATGCATATGAATAGATCAATTAAGCCTGAATATATTGTTCGTTGTAAAATTGTAGTCTGATGTGGTATTCGTTGCTTCGATAAAATCAATTATTCTTTGACTTTTCATATTTATAGTCATGACAGTCAGAGAAAATATTAACTATTATTATTAGACATTCTAAAAATAAATTTATAGATGGATAAAGAATTAGAATACTCAAGAATTATAGAAGATAATACTACAATGAAGTGGATTTTGACAGAAAAAATAGAAAATAAATGTTATTGTATTCTTATTTTATTTACAGTAAATTACAAAAAGGGTCTCAACTATTCCTCGATTCCCAATTAAAAACCTCACTTTTCAATTACAACACAGAGGAACCTGATCTTAATTTTTTTTCGTCTCAAATACGAGCCTCCACAAACTTCAACGACCCTTATATTCTGACGTTCAACCATTAAGTTGAAAGTTCAAGCCTCTATTTATTACGATTGAAAAGTGAGACTCCTAATTGGGAATCGAGAAATAACTTAGACCCTTTCTGTAATTTACCCTTTTATTTATGTATTTATTGGTTGGATAGCTAAGTTGTGTGTTTTGGGGGAGGTCACCCTTATGTTACGAGGGAATATTGCATATACACCATTCTATTTAAGTTGTGAAATTTAGGGTAAAAAAGTGGAGAAGATGTCTCCTCTGGAGTTTTGGAGAGATTCTCAAATATCAAACAGACGGCCAACATTAAAAAGCCTATGAACAAATGAAATAAAATGCTTTTCTCATCACCCTTTCTTTAATTTCAATGGACCCACTCAACAAATTTGTCATGCCTAGCACAAGGTTCCGAGTTCATGATGTTGATGATTTTTTTCACATAATATATTTATCTAATTATTTATAATTAAATAATTGTGTATATGTCAGGACAGCGGATTAGATACAAGTATTAGTAGCATAGCAAAAATGAGAATTGTGACTTTGAGTTGTCCAAGTTATCATTAGATATATCCTTCCGGTACAATCGTTGCATGATATGCGGGTCTTTTTATTGGATGACTACACCCTCAAGCTCGTGACCTCAACCTTTTCTACACGTGACGTACCAAAATGTGCCCAAATACAATTTCAATATCTCGGATTATTGCAATAAGTGTAATTTAAAAATTTCTACCTATTTATTTCATTATAAATAATTAGATACTTTTTTCTTGAAAAATTCCTTACTTTGAGCGCATATATTCTCTTATCTTTGTAATTTTCCGGATTTTGTTCTTAATTTAACCCATGACATTTATATTTTACTTTGGATCAGATTACCGATAATATTTTAATAATGGATAATAATATAATAACAAATATTTCATTTATCGAGAATTTCAAAATCAAAAGATAACTTTGCAACAAATAATGCTGGATGTTATATTACCTAACATCGTGCTTATATAAGAAATACCATGTTTCTCATTGTAACATGATGCTTTTGACGGTAACATGTACGAGTTGTAGACGTTTGTTCGAATGCAAAATCTCGATAATATCGTCTAGGCATGATACATCTCATAGTAACACTTGAAACCGCCTGATTTACTGGTCCAACCAACCTGCATGCCTTTGTTGTATCTCCACTCACAGCAGGAGATCCGAACCCCTATATCATATACACATATGGTCTGTTTAGTAACTGAGTTGAGTTGGATTGAAGCAACCTCCTGTGAATAGTAGCTGTTTGGATGGTTATGAGGGTTTGAACGAGAAATGGGATGTGAATAGTCACATCATAAGTTCAAAAATTGAAATGCGCAATTAGGTCAAGTGTGCATTAAACTAGGGCACAATAGTAAGCAGGAGGAGGATGTGCTCCAAATCCCAAGCACCACATAGAAACCCTAATAAGTTATGTGGGGGGAGTGGGGGGCATGAGCTTAATGTCAGGAGGGAGCCCTTGTCCTGGGGCATGTGGCAATGCTCCTCTGTCTTTCTCCTGCTATAGTTACTGCATGTTTTAGGTTTGCTGGTAGCACATATACTGCATGCATTGCATGAAATATGTCAGCTGGCATTCCTTGGATGCACACTGCTGTACCAAAGTTTCATGTTTGTTGCTGCTCTTATTCCCAGCTGCTGTCCTTCCATTTTTTTAAAGATTTTTGTTGCAATGCCAGCACCAGACAAGTTGGTGAATTGTGCAACTGTTTTTATGGTTCACTGTGAGAAGGTCATGGGTTCAATCAGAGTGGAGATGTAGATTAACATCCAGGGGAAAAAATGGTGTGATCTCTTTAATTATCGGATCCATAGTCGACTACGCCCAGCACCCATTCGATCGGTTCGCCTGATTATTTGATCAGCTGGGTTAAAGTTGGAAGTTGGTTACTTGGATTGGTCGTCTCAGGTAACATGGGTTCGCACGTCCAGACAATCCTGATGCCCACACAAGATCACATTCCATCCTAGTCATAGAAAGCTTGAGTTAGTCCTAGGCATTTCAGATTGTTAAGTCTCTGAAACATAGTTATAGACAAGCAAAAATAGACATCAGCATTTAACGATCACCCGACAGGCAAGATGCCATATAGATTGTCGGCTATCTTAGCGCCGCACTCTTTTACAGAAACATAACCAAAACAACAGATAGAACCACAACCTTGGCAAGAAAGCTTGGTTAACTCCAATTAACGAGGACCGGTCATTCTCAAGGATTTTTGACATTAACAAGATTCTAACACGACAAATCGACATGTTCGAGATGCTCCCTGGTAAAAAAAACATGACGGGATACGGATCTAGACATACCTTAGATAACCAATTCATGTATAGAAAGTCTGCATGTTACTCTGACAGCTGATGTTACCAAAACAGTCAGAAAACCAAAGAGAATTTCACATGTATTTTTGAAGTCAAGCTCTGAGGGATGCCTAGCATTACAATCATGGTTTAAAACCTTTCATAGGATCGGCTCCTTTTCCGGATCTTGCATCGGTCCAAGCCTTTGCGATTGTCCGCTTCATTTCGTCGTCACCATCATCGTACATGTTCTGCAAAGAAAAGATAACCCAGTTTTATAACCACGTGCCCGCATAGCTTTAGCATTTGATGGTGTCTGCGTGCAAAGAGATTACCTTCATCAAGTCCATGATTCCTGCCATTGGGTCTTTGTTCTTGTCCATGTCGGGCTTCAACTGCAAGTCAGAAGTTAGACTTTATAAACTGTTCCAAGTCTTCAATTACAATAAAATTATAAGGCAGTTGCAGATTCTGATAGCCACTTCATCATAACCCATATATCGTGACACTGGATTGGCAAGACATGAGGATGACTTGCTAGCCAAGTTTCAATACCACTAGATGCAGTCAAATTCGAGGATGGTTGGAGAAGGGTGAAGAGCATGATTAGCTTCACAGATCTAGAAAGGAACTAGATGAGGGGGTCCAATTCCATAGGAAACAGAAGAGAGAAGAGTGATTTGAGAATCAAACTACAAGTTTCTGATACAATGCCTTTATTCTGGCTAAAAGCATATTGGCCCTTAATATAGGAGGGAGTGCTTTTACAAGAGAAAATTGTAAACAAAATCAAATTCCAATCACATGCCTAATTGACAGACTCCTAATGGACCCATAACTTAAACATACAAACTAAATCTACTGCCAAAATTCAAGGCCCATAATTAATCTAAATTTATTTAGTAAAAAATACAAATAGACTCAAGGTTCAGGAAAGCGGTATGCATGTGTTTGGACGTGCCACCGAATACTGAATAAACGGTATGTGGGGCATATGCGGGGTATATGTGGTTCTGTGTGATTTTCTAATTTTTAGTTTAAAATAAATAAATATCTATGAATAACATTACTACTGAATTTATTTAACTAAGTGGAGTTAAAGAGAATCTACGAAAAACGGTTCATGTTAGATAATTGAGTATATGCTTTTAATTACAAAAAAAATATTTAGCTATAAAAACTACATATATTAGATGATTCATAATAAGAAAACTTCATCACACATGCATGCCCTATATGAACAGAACCCTAATCGACATATACTAAAATATTTGACGATACATTGCATATACTCATGAAAACAATACATGAGATAAACATGAAACATTGCATATATATATAATGGCATAATGCATTGCAATTGTATACAAATGTATGTCATATAAATATTCTTACAATTGAATAGAGTTAAGCACATGAATGAGATTGAAAAGTTGGATATGTTGGAATAGTATTGCGGGGCATATGCGGGACAGATGCGGGGAAGGCGCATGATGCATGATTCATGAAATCGGTACAGTCTGAATGCCGCATGGACATATGCGGCCGCATATGCGATCCATGCCAATTTCATAAACACTAAATCGACTCAAACTAAAATAAAATACAGAAAAATTCCTCAATTAAATAAAATTAATTTAGGATCCAGATTGTGTTATTTAACAATTTGTTATAGTTTCTCTTTTACATCAGTCTACAATATTGATTGGCATGCAACCTACTAAGAAGTATCCCTCCTCACCAACTTCCGTACATTCAACTCTACGAATAAATACATCCATCTACTCTAGTTCTTTTTTTAAAAGCTAAACAGTGATCACCAGGAAGGTGGCTTGTAATACCCCCAACATCCCCATGCAACATCACGATATATGATATAAGAGCCAAGAGGTAGGAACAGTTTGTCAATTTGGGCACGCGCATTTTTGGCGATTGTCATCAGGTCTCCAACAAGTTGTCTAAATTAAAATTCCTTGATAATAAGATCGGGACATTATAAACGGAATCAAAGCCAAAATCCATCTTATGGTGGAAATGGCTTCCTGAAAGGTCGAGCCACCTTACAAAGAATCGAGACAAAAAGCCTATACATAGCACAGAACCGTTGCTATTATTAGAACTAGGATCTTTCCCGCGCTTCGCGACGGTATTGATCAATTCAAAATAATTTTTATGTGAATTCAAAGATAAATTCGTAAGAATTCGGTACAAACTAAATTATTAATTGGCTCAGAATATCATTTTTCACGATATTGGAAATATCATTTCTTCGAAAGTTTGATGGATCATGTGCGGACAATAAAGCAAGAAATCATCTATTCTAGAGCAGTCAAGAATTGTGATAGCCTCTGTATGTTTCAAAATCCAACTTCCACGGCTACGATGTAGAAATATGTAAAAAGAGTATGCAAAGATATAATCGCATGCAAATAAAAGCAAAAATAGAGAAACTTTCTGTAAGAAACTGGCCAAAATTCATAACTGCACCCATAACCTCTCTCTTAAACTAAAAAACTGAAAAAAAATCAAAAGAGAAGAACTCAAACACATATATACATATCCATACTCGAAAAGAAAAACAAAAATAAAAAAGAAGCCTCCTTTCACGGCTACCTTTCCAGAAGAACTGATTGTTCTTCCCCAAGTGAATATGAAGTGGACTTCTCGGTGCTCCTTCATCCGATCCACGGATGTATACTTCTTGGATCCTTGTTCTTCACCTACAAATGGACAACCATTTGTTTGTTTCATGATCTCTCTAATGGCTCACATCTACTTAATGGTGTCATAAGGAGGCATCGGGGTCTGGTGGTCTACTCCTCAGCGGTGGTGATGATGCCGCGCATTCTTTGAAGCTCAGATCTCCTGGTACCGTATTCCTCGTCACGCTCCAAGTGTTGTTTTATCTCCTTCAAGCAGAAGGTATTGATCTCCAGTGGTAGAGTTTGATGCTTTGTTTCGTGAAAAGTGGAAGGCACCAGTAGATAAAATTGTGGCTCGAGATTCTTAGATATTGACCAGGATTTAGGGAATGGAATGAGTGAATGATCCTCAACGGAAGGAGGAGGAGGATGCGAATCTTATTCATGGAGAATCTAATGTGAACATTTGGTGGAAGGAGACGAAGAAGTAGATTGAGTGGGATGGAATCGAATCGAAAAGGAACATATATTGATCTCTGCTCAAAATTGTCCAGAGATGAAATCGAAAGATGAAATTGGATGAATATTGAAAATAATAACACAAAATCAAAACTAAATCAAAACCAAATCTATAATATGCGTACATGCATTGGAAACTGATGCAGTTGCTTGGGGTTGGAACCTCGGAGGAGTTCCGGTCGTTGCCTTGGCATGATGGTGGAGATCGCTGAGGCTGGATGCTTACGGCGAAGTATAGGAGCTTGCTGGCGGTAGGTGATCGACTCATCTCCCTCGACTCTCAGACCTCTCTCAATGGTGGTCGGAGTGGGGACATAGAGGGAGTGGCTGTGGAAGATGGGTATGCGGATGTTGGAGGTGGCGCAGAGGTATCACGTGACAGAGTAACCCACTCCGTAAGGCCGAGGGATTAGAAGGGGTTGTCGTGGTTGTACTTGTAAGAGCCATAGTTGACGAAGTAGGAGTCCTAGTCGAAGATGTCGTAACACGCCTATGCCATCTCCCAACGGATGAGCTCGGGTCGGAGGAGGGGCTCCATGGGATCGAAGTAGGCCCCGCCAGTCGTCCTTTCCCATGAGCTCCATAGCGTGCGAGGAAGAAAAGAGGGAAAAACGTTGGGTGCCATGTGTCCCTGGAAAAGGACATGCTGTTGGGAAAAAGGGTCTGCGCGCGCAGAGGAAGAAATGGGGAAAAGCTGGGGAGCTTCCACGTGTAAGAAGCGGCAAAGTTGCGGAGGGGACTTCGCTATTCCGCGTGGGAGAAATGGGGAAAAGCTGAGAGGCTTCCACGTGTAGGAAGCAGGGACGAAGTTGCGGAGAACCGAGCTTTTACTTATGTATATAGATATGACCAAACCAAGTCGCAACAAGATCAATACCGATGTAAGCAGGAAAGGTTGAACACAATCACGTGGTGATGGGGGAGAGGATGTGGACCCGCTTTACACGTCCGAGCGCAAATGCAATATAGGGGATAAGGAGGATCGCATGGGTAGATATGAGGAAGGCAAACTCCATTTGGCAAGCTTCCATATAAAAGGGAGATCAATTGTACAAAAGACGTCAAAATCAGTGTAATCCTCTAGCAATGCCCGTGGCAATGTGGAACAAGATGAATGATGTGGTTTTCAAAGGCATGAGGTAATGTGTAGAAAGCACAGTGCACAACACAAAGGTTTTTTTACTTATAAGTCCGATATTGCATGGATAAGCTAACCACTTTTATTAATATGAAAAGATGTGTGCATGTGACTTTCACATCTAGAAAGTGTCCAATGTAGCCTTGAACAAAGAAAAGTTAAGATACTTGTAATTGTGCGCTTTAAAACTATGAATATATAGTTGTTTTTTATGGGTATCTTCTCAATGCCACACACACTTCGTTCAAAAAAATAAAGTTAGACTACGTATATATGCAATATGCATCATGACCTTGAAGAAAGAAAAGCTACAAATAATCTAGCCGCTGAGCCTTAAACGAAAAGATAAGTAAATGAAAAACATAGAGCCAAAGACAAACTCCAAACCTTTGATTATATTAAACTCATAAAAACAAAATAGTTTTTGTGAAGTGAGGTGGTACATCTTGTCATCATTCTACCTTTCTTCTTCCTAATTGCAAAAAAATCCTTGAGAACAAATTCCTTTCAAATCAACTAAACAAAGCCATGGATCTCTCCTCAATTTTTTTCTTGAAATCTACCAACTCTCCTTGATCCAACAAACCGCAGAAGATTCTCAGTTTTATCATCATCCAACAACCACATTTCACTCCACCACCTCACTGCTCAGTCCTCACTAAATCATAAGGTCAACTTTTTTCCATGCCCTGCATTCTTGGCTCCAAGATGTTCGACATTTCTTCTTCGTCCAGTCAACACCTCCACATTATAAAAGGAGACTCTTGTCTTCCACCCGAAACTCAAACAACTTTCTCATTCTTTTTTAGCAACAAAAACCATTCCTCCACTCTTCAACTTTCTTAGGCATCTCTTTATCCATGTCTTGACAGAAATCATCTCGAAGCTAACAATAGTTTGAGCTCTTCTTGCATTCTACAAAAGGCACTTCTCTTGTACTTCGCAAAGTAATCAGCCGTGATTGATTGCTTGCATCCCATACAGCCCCTCCTTAGTACTCTCCAATGTTTTCATTCCTTCTACCCAAGTTTCTTCAGCTTCGAACCAATCCATGACAAGGTCAAATCATTTATGAACAGATAGCCTTGTGAAGTTGGATTCGCCCATCAGAGAAGGTATCTCTTGTAGGTTGCAAATCAACCATGACAAGTCAGCTTTTGTTCACTTAGGGATGACGGAAGGCGGGATGGAAAGATCAGTGGCTTCTCGGACACAACGAGGAAGGCTACCGACGGTTCACCTCAATCGACATTGATTGGCAATAGATTATGACAGGTTGATTAGCGTTGGCCGCATCTGATAGAGAAGATGGAGCAGAAGTTTACTGGTTATCCACATTTGAGTGGTGGTCCTGATCTGCTGATCAGGATGACTCGCACCATTTACGACATCAATTTGGATCTCTTGGTGCAGGTGGGTGTGTGTGTGCCCTCGAACTTCTGGAGGGAAGTCGGTTCTGTGCTCCCCAAGGGTGTCCTGCTCATGAGGTAAGCGCAATGGATGACAATGGTTTTCGATTTCTGGACGGATGATTGGATGAGGCACAACGTGCTTGAAGTCCATTTTCCACATCGGTTCGCTTTGACAATCAATAGGAAATGCTCCATGAGGGAGTACAGGGAAGTCAATGGGTGATTGCCTCGATTTTGTGTTGATCCATCAAATCAGCGCTATGCTGATTTCTTTATGCTTCTGGAGGTGTTGTGGGCTCATGGAGAGTTGCTGATTTCTTTATGCTTCTGGAGGTGTTGTGGGCTCATGGAGAGTCCGGACTGGTAAACGTTGGTTGATGGGCACTTCATGGTGTGGAAGACATGCAAGACTTTCTATTAAATTCTTCTTGGACTCGAAAATATTTAGAAGACCTGAGGAGCTATTTCCCGCCTTGAAAAAAGCAGGCTTAACACATGTTGAAGGATAGAAATGCTTTCAAGTATCCCCTCACTCAACATTTTATTTAAAACTATATAATATATTTTTTATGGCCTTTTTTGGGGGGCTTGGTTTGTAGTACTACTTGCTAACCTGTCATACCGATTCATTCTGCCAGCTAACACTGTTTAACTATTACCATAGGATATGGTAACAATGTTACCCTGGAATTACGTAGGATCACTACTGGAATTACATAGGATCACTACAGACAGATCTAGAGATGGAGGGTCTTGTTGTGGGTTAGGATCTTCGCCTGTTTGATGAGGGAAGGGCTATTGATTGAAGCGTGGGGTCAGAATTTCCCCAGGTGCCGATGGCATGTGTCAACGAATCAATGATGCAATGGGGCAGTGGAAGACGCTCAGCACCTTCTCTTTGGATGTGATGTGTTAAAGGATGTTTGCGCAAAGGACCACATTCATTTAATGGCAGTGGAGGACTCGCCTGCTTTGTGGGATTCTGTTGACAGACCGGGTCATGCAACTGGGCATGTCTTGGTGTGGACCGCGATTGTTCTCTAGACCCTACGGTTGTTGTGGAATGGTGTCAATTTCCAAAGGAGAAATTTTACGTAGAGAATGTACTTGAGCATAGCAAGAAGATTTGGCTTTTGTAACTTTATGAATGAACTTGAGAATATGTAGAAGTCTCTAGGTTGGCATCTCCTTGATGTAGTATCCTTTTTCTTTTTAAAAAAAAAGGTTAACCCTTTTTCTGCCTTCAGTTGCCTTAATTGCCTCATTGACATTGTTGACAACCAAAGAAAACATATCATTGACTACCACATCTGTAATCTCGTTAATGATTTCTTCCACTGCCTTGATGATTATAACATCAACAATGTCCTCCAACTAGATTCCTTTTAGTTTCAACTGCTTGACCTCCTCAATTAGCTCCAAGGAATTAGCAAGGAGTTTCGTGACTTTCGTCTCATGTTATTTTTCGAAAGGGTTTCTTTATGTGTTGTTATGGAGTAATATCAACAGTATCAACGTCTACTACTTGTTGCAATGAGATAACGGAACCCACAACAATAGTAAAGGGTTGTTGTTGAGGCGGTATATCGTAGCAGCTAAACACCAAAATGAATTTACATGAGTTTACTTCTGTTGTCCACTCCCATGCAACTGCAACACCTTGGCGGCCTCCAAGATAGGGAGGAGGAAAAAAAGAAACCCTTCAGTGCAATTCTTTTTCCTATCTTTTTTCGATCACTTCTGCCACAAGATTCCTTTGAAATGTCTAACTAGAAACAACTACTGATGCTCCTGCTTTGAACATTCAGACTCCTTTTTGTCTCCCCTCGTACGGAAGAGGTTGCACTGATGGATTGTACATGTTAATAGTCACCAACTGTTCTGCTAGAATCATATTCTGCAGCAAGTCAAATTGCTCATCCACTTGAATATCCTTCACAAGATGATACTTCTTTGTCTGCTCTATATCAACCACCAAAGGCCGATGGTGTTTCCAAGCACCAGACACAAGAACAGTAGGGCTGCTAATTGAATTGAATCATTCGAATTCGATTAGGATACGTTCGATAAAAATTCGAAAAAAGTTCGATTCATCAAATGAACTGAATTTGAATTTAACTTTTGGATTCGATTCCCAAATGAATCGAATCTGAATACACTTGGATTCGTTCGATAATAATTCGATTCGATTCGATACACACAAATATATGATATGGTATGAAGCATTATATATATGTAAATAAATGTAGTACATATTTTGTAAAATTTCCACGCATGATACACAACTTAATATATAAAGTTTTCATCATCTTATTCTAAACATCCCAATTTTGGATGTCCATTGCATACAACATACCCTCTCTTTACTCCCCCAAATTCTCTCTCTCCCCTCGTCACTCATGAGAAAAAAAATCCTAACATTTGCTTCTGCCCTCCAATGTCGCCAGCTCTGACCTCTCACTCCTGCTCGCTCTCTCCAACGTTGTTGGCTCTAGTCTCTCGCTCTTGCTCGCTCTCTCCAATGATGTCGGCTCCTGCTCTCTCTCTCTAACACCATCGACTCCAGTCTCCCGCTCATGCTTGCTCCCACCACTGACAACACCACCCTCCCAGTAGCCAACCGCACCACCAGCTCCCGCTCTCTCCCGTTGTCGATAATGACACCGTTAAACTCACCAACGTCGTTAGCATCTCTCCATCACCCCCACAGCTATTGGTATTACTACCCCCCCCCCCACCCTAAAATTTAAGATTTAGTTTCTATCCAAATAATTTATGTGATTATAAAATACGTCATCTACAAACAAACACACTAAATTTTTAAAAACCATCCCGAGGTCATAGATTTCAAATTTCTAACAATTTTTTCCTTAATCACACTCTTAATCCTCCAATCCATCATAATATCCAGATCTTATAATAAGGACAACCAACCATTTGAATACAAATAATATCTTAGAGACAATTATGGTATGAATAGATTATGGATTTCGAGCTTTGCCTAAATGGCTAAATGTGCAAAAGATCATAGCTGCAATTAAATTCCATTTCTCATCAAGATTACAAGGGGACTAGGTTATCAGGAAGGAAATATCATCATAATATTCAATAAGCCCAACTATTCCCCCATAAGAGTGCATTGAAATGAGGTAACCATGAACTGCTCATGCTTGATGTAGAAAAAATATTACATATTAGAAAATTGAAGATCAAAGCCATTCCAACTGAGTTCTCAGTCCGGTCTGCCAGTTTTTATACACCTTAGATGTTGGATTCAGCTCCATAAGTCAGTTCACATCGACCTTTTATGGAATTTAGTGATCCTTTGGTCACAATGGGAGGGAAGATATTGAGGATTCTTTATAGAAACGTGGAACAAAATCTCCTGGTTATTATTTTGTACATGTATATTTATTAGTCTATATTTTGTATTTCTATATTGGTATGGAATTTAAAATATAGTTTTGAGTATGTGTTTTTATTTTGTTTTTTTGAGTAAAAGAACGGGGGAGCCCTCCCAAGGCGGGAGTCACCACACCAAAGCATTCATTAATAAAGCAAAGAGTACATCAGTTTGAGACCCAGAAATTGTACAAAACATTGCAGTGGGCTACAACATTCTCAGAGTAAAACCGTTGTCCCTTGAAGACTGTGTCATTCCTACCCAACCAAATAGCCCACAGAGCGGCAAAAGGCTTGGAGACATCATCAGAAGACCCATGGCCGACCCGACGAATCGACCGCCAAAACGGATCCGCATCAAAGGCCCGGACCCACGTGAGCCCCAATGACTCCCAAAACTCTGCGGAAGACCTGCAACCAAAGAAGATGTGGTTCACATCCTCCAACTTGTCCCCGCATCTGTCACACTTCAGATCCGTCCCACCCAACAGTCTGCCTCTTCTCACCGTGTCACAGATACGATCTCTCCTCATACACCAAAGGAAAACCTTAACCCGCGTAGGAATCTTAGCTGCCCAAATCATCTTCACGTCAGCACACAGCTCTTCATCACGCTCCACCAAAGCCGCAGCAACCTTCCGATAGGCCGCCTTCACCGAGAACCTACCACTAGTCCACTCAAAATGGTCTGGGTTCCCCGACAGTTCCCCGGCAGGGGGAATCTCGGACAACATCCGCAAAAACTCCTCCAACCTTTGATCCGATAGATCCGCAAGGAACCTCGGCGCCCACGTCCCAGCTTCGACGACGTCCGCCACTCGCGCTCCCCTATCAGTGGCCATCGCCATCAAGCGAGAGAAGCGGGAGGCCAGTGCCCCATCCCCCGTCTAGTCATCCAACCAAAAACGGAAACAGAGCCCATCCCCCAAAACCGGCCGAAGAAGCGGCCGAAGCACCGGAAGAACGGCACGGATCCCACTCCACAGGGAAGACTCATGACGCTTCCTCACTGCCACCAATTCCCCAGTAACACCATAAATCTTTCTCAGCGGCTGCAAGACCGGCGAATCGGACGAACCCCAAATGCGAACCACCCACTTGGCTAACAGAGCTTTGTTCATAGATTCCACATCCCTAACGCCAAGGCCCCCCTCTGCAACAGGAACAGCCAGGTCCTTCCAAGCCACCAGTTACAACCCCCTCTTTACTTGTCTTCCATCAGACCAAAAAAAGGATCTCATCAAGGTCTCAATCCTCCTCCTAACACCAACAGGCATTAACCTCGTCGAGAAGAAAAAAGTCGGGATGGCCGAAAGGACGTGCTTCAGCAGTGTAAGCTTCTCTCCCTTGGACAGAGTGACCGCCTTCCAACCTTCCAGCCGCTCCTCCATTCTGCGCAGCACACAATCCCAATCGGACTTCCTAAGCCTGCTCTCAACCAGAGGCAAACCCAGATAGGTTATCGGCAGCCTCCCCAAGGGGCATCCTGCCCACTCCGCCAGCCTGATACTCTCCTCACCACCCAAACCCATTGGAACAAGGACCGACTTCTGCCTGTTAATCTGCAGCCCAGAGAGGCACCCAAAAACATCCACCAGCACAGCTGCATTGCGGTTCTGCTCCTCCGTCCCACCCAGGAATACCAGCGTGTCATCCGCATATTGCAACACCGGGACAGAGATGTCCCCCAGTCAGAAGCCCTCGCACCAGTTTTCCTCCGCTGTCCGTTCAAACAAACCGTAAGACAATCTGCAACCAACACAAAAAGCATGGGAGCCAGGGGGCAACCCCGACGCACCCCCTCTGCGGCCGGAACCATCCACCCCCAGGCCTCCCATTTACCAGCACCGAGCATGAGCTAATGGTGACACATCTCTTAACCCAAGCAATCCAGTCTTCCGGGAAGCCCCTTTTCTGCATAGCTAACCAAAGGAATCTCCAACTGACACAGTCATAAGCTTTGACATAGTCAATCTTTCAAACTGCACCTTTCTTTTGAGACCTCTTCCACTCACGGCAAATCTCCGAAGCAGTCACGATTCCATCCGCCATAAACCGACCCGGAATGAAGGCGGATTGAGCCGGCAAAACCATAGAGGAAAGGACCCCTCTAATTCTGCTCGCCAATACCTTGGCGACAATAAGATAAATGCCATTGGAGATATATATCGGCATGTAGTCCCCCACCCCCACTGGGTTATCTTTCTTTAGCTGACAGCAGCAAAAAAATCGAAGCCCTGTTAACTTTCTCAAAGCCCAAGTTGCCCCTCCTGAACTCAGTCAGAACCTCCAAGATGTCCGTCCCCCTTTAGCAAATCCCAGAACTCTCTGTAGAATGAAATGGAGAAGCCATCCGGACCCGGAGCCCCGTCTGCATTCAGCTCGCAAACCGCCTTGCGCACCTCAACCTTCGTGAATTCGGCCACTAACGAATCAGCATGGGCACCACTCAAGGACCTCACACCCCGACCCGACCAACCCCAGCCATCTTCCACCAGCACCCTCCTCGAGGCACTCACAAAATGACCGCGCAAGGCGAGCCCAATCTCCCTTTCGCCGGAAACTCTTTGGCCCCCTACCTCCAACTCATGCAAGAAGCTCCTTCTCCTCCTCCCGGAAGCCACAGAATGGAAGAATCGCGTGTTGGTGTCCCCCTCCCTTAGCCACTTCTGCCTGACCCTCTGCCACCAATGAACTTCCTCTTTTCTGTCCTCCCGAAGCACAGTCTCTAGCCATGCTGCCCTCTCCTCCACCTCCTCCGGAGACAGGCTCCGATCATCATCAAGCCCGTCTAACCTGCTGATCCCAACCTCTGCCTCTGCCCTGACGGCCCGACGCCTGCTGGCGATATCCTTCCCATAACTCAACAACAACCGCCTCAGTGACTCGAGCTTGTCCGCAAACCGCGACACAGCCGAGCCCGCCACCGCCGCACTTCGCCAATGCTCGTGCACCATGTCCCGGAAACCATCCTCCAACAGCCCCTTCTTCTCAAATTGAAAGGAGAACCGAGCCAAGCGCTCCTCACCAGAAAACCACATAACAGGAGTGTGATCCGATATAGTCCTCGAAAGAGCCCAAGCCCTCGCCAAAGGGAAGACCTCCCCTGCCTCAACCTTTAGTATCAACTCGATTCTGCTCCAGGCGCGAAAAGTGAGATGAACGATTTTCCAAGAGATTAATAGATGGCCTGATCCTGATGGTGAGAAAGAGGGGGCTCAATCGAGAAGGGGAAATCCCCTGTTTCGGGCCCCTCCCCATCTGAAGGAAAGATATATGTATCTGATGGAGTCGGCTTTACTAAGTACGTAGAAGGCCCAAGCGCTTTTTGGGCCAGCTCAGTCGACATCAGGAACCTGTCAAGTCTGGACCTCGCCCTCACATTCCTCCAAGTGTACTTGCACCCAGCCGCATCCACAACAGACAAACCCAAAGACCGAACCACCTGCCTCATATCTGTTGATCCAGGATCAGAGCCTCCGCTCCCCCCCGACCAGTCGTCAGGTAGCAGCGTGACATTGAAGTCACCACCGATGATCCAAATTTCGTCGCCAGCCTCAGGCCCAGCACTCTCCAAATCTCCAGCCAGGCTACCATCTTGCCACCGACACGGGCCATATACATTAGTAACGAGCAGACAAATACCATCCGCCCTCCGCCGCAGCCGAACAGACAAAGTGAACTGGGAGGCGGACATCCCCAGCAAGTCGAAAGAATCGGATCGCCAACCGGAGAGCAACCCCCCGACGCCCCAGCAGCCTCCTTGTCCGCCAACGAGAACAACCCCCCTACTCATCTCCCACCGCAACTGGTCATCCAAAGACTGCAACTTAGTCTCCCGAAGCAAGAAAATATCTGCGCCAGCCTCTCTCAGCAGATTCTGCACCCCTAGCCTCTTTTCAGGCCAGCCCAAGCCCCTCACATTCAATGATAACAGCTTCATCTGGCGACCAAAGCTTTCCTCTTCCTTGGGGGAATAACCCCCAAGCGACGCGCCATGTCCCTGTCAAGAGTCGCAAACCGGTTCCGCACCACCAACGGGCTTGCCGCCCTCTCGCTCACAACCTCAGCATCTGCCCCCGAAGCCAGAGATGCCCTTAGAGCAGCCCTCGCCTCCCTCTCAGCCCTCCTCCGATGCCCTCTCCCCCTTTCATACGCCACACCAAAACGCCGCGGCAACTCCCCTCCCAAAAGCTGCAAAGATCTTCCCTCATGCCCCACCACAGCCGGAACAACCCTACCCCCAGCTGGAACCTCCCCACCCACCGCACCCTCAGGCGAACCAGCCACCACAGCCACATCAGCCACCCCTTCCAGAAGAAAATCCCGTCCCCCCGGATCATCATCCCACTCCCCCGTGGATACGACCACGCGCGGAGAGTTCGCAGCTCCCCCCCTCTCCGAAGCGGCCCCCAAAGCAACCCCCTCCACATCTCGGGCCAAAACCCCCTCCTCAACCTCCTCCACCACACAAGCAGTTGATGCTGACCGAGCCCCACTTCCTCCCAGAGCCTCCTCTCCGCCAGCAGACTGGGACGTAGCCGCCAGCAACCAAGGCAAAGAAACAGCCGTCAACCTTGGAAAACCCACCGCCGAAATGGAACCGAATCGAAGGCCCTCCCCCGGGGCTTGGGCCATGCTCGGAAGCCGCCCCCCACCAAAAGTCGTCCCTCCTCTTGCCGCCCAGCCCCCACCTTCGCAACAGGTCGCAAAACCACCTCACCATCCACCCCCGCCACCTCGGCCACCGGTACTTCCTTCTTACGACGCCCGTCTACCAGAATAGCCGCCCACACATCAGCAGCCACCAGCTCAAGAAGAAGCCGCCTACCAGCCAGCCGAACCTCCCACCAACCCATCTTCTCGACACCGACCGGCCTCACCCGAAGGAACACCTCCAAAGGCTGCCCGGGTTGACACCCCGAACTCTCGACTGAGACGACCATGAGAACGCCACGCAACAGCTCAGAGATGCGCTCCCTCGCCCTCATCCTCATCGGAAGCCCCCTGACAACGACCCTCTCCACGCTGTCAGGCTGCACGGCAACATCACAGTCCCTCGTCCTCCGCCACCTCATCTGCAAGCACCCTGACACCGGCCCATGCAACAACCTCCGGCTCTCGCACTCGCGGAGGCCCCTCACCAACACCCTCCATGGAGAGAGCCGAGTCACGTCTCCCACAAAAGAAGCCTTGGACATTAGGCCCACGTCTGAGGTTGCCAAAAACAGTGCCTCGTCTCCCCCACCCTCAGCAACCAGCACCTCAGCACCCGCAACCGCCTTCGGACAGCACCTCCACGAATGACCAAAACCCCGACAAGAGAAGCAATGCACCGGCTCACGACACGTCTGCACCCAATGATCCAGCCCACCACACCGGAAACAGCCGCGACCGAAGGGTGAGACCTTCGACGGCCCATGCCTACTCCCAGCAGCAGCCCACCTCCCTCTACGACGGCTAACCACCAGTTGCCAGCCCTGGGACGCACCACATCCCTCGCTGCCATCCCTGCTCGAATCCAAGCCGCCAGACCTTCCACACAACAACGACTCCCGCCCACGGACCTGGCAACCAGCCTGCACGCCCGCAGTAGGAGCATGCACGCCCGCAGCAGGAACGCCCCGCAGAAGCGGAGAAGCCCCTGGCCCCAACCCCTTCGAAGGCGCCCTGAAAGAGATAGGAGCCCCGCCGCCCGAGGTCCTCGCACTTCTGTGCTGCATCGCAACGCCCTAAAGCGCCGCGCAGGTCGAAAGGAGAGGCGCGCCGCCTGAAGGAATGATCGCGACACCCGTATGGGGGAGCGCGTCGCCCGATCTCGCGCCGTTCGAAGGGAGCGTGTCGCCCAATCTCGCGTTCACCCTCGGCGCGATGGAGGAGGGTAGCGCACCGCTCGAAGGGAGCACGTCGCCCATTCTCGCGTTCACCCTCGGCGCGTCGCACGCGCGTTCGCCCTAGCGTTCGTCCTAACATTCAACCAGCGTTCGCCAGCATTTTCGTTTTTATTTTGTTTTTATAAATCTAATTCAGACATGCCATCTTCTCAAGATAGTGTCCACGAGAGGGTCATTTGGAATGATGATGATATCAATGAAAAAGTGGAAGAAGAGAATGAAGAAATAGAAAAATCGATTCCTGAAATAATTAATAAGATTGATAGAAAGAAAAGATCAACGGATTATGAATCATTTACCAAAGGGAATGAGAAAGTTGGTGGAGTGCCAGTTGAAAGGTGGATATGCATTGATTGAATTTTCATCATAGGTACAAAAGAAAAGCTCAATGGTTTATCAAGATGTCAATGATTATTTTTTCTTTATATATTCAATTCACCATATGTACAAAAAGAGCAAATGAGGATTGCAAGAGACATACACGAACAACAAAGTTAGGTACTTTAATGTAATTTATAATATCTATTGAATTTTACCGTTTATGTTAAACGTTTTTTATTTATCTCAATTATTTTTCACAAATTAATATCATAAAATAAATTCAATTTTTTGAAACTTAAAATATTATTAATATAAATTTTTTATTATTAGTAGAATTATTAAATAAAATTCTAATTCGATATAAAATGAATCGAATTTGAATATTCGAAACTCCAAACGAATTGAATTTGAATTTAGATCAGAAATTTGTTTAATACTCGATTCGAATTCGGATTCAAAAATTTTATAATGAATTGAATTTGAATCTAAGTGGATTCGAATGTATTCGATTCGATTAGCACCCCTAAAGAACAGTAGCTCGGATTTGTGGCTATAACTAGAGTGTACCACCGCTTTTTGTTTTGCTCCATTTTAACTTTCTTCCATTGTCTACGACATTACAAACCTCCACATTTTGTCCTACACAACAAAAAGAACGTATATGCCTTTTTCATAGACAATCTATTGCTTGAACACTTGATTCCCATTTCTAATCATGACAATAGGGATTTCTAGGTTAAGGAGAACAATCTCCACATCTATTCAAACAAAGCTTGACCTAGTAAGCTCCATTACATCTTTGTCAGCACAAATGTGTTTGCCTAATATCTGAGTAATGGATTCAATTACTCCAGGTTATGTAGACGTACAATGAAATTAGGAAATGTAATCCAAACAGGAGCTGTGATTATAAAATTGGGTCTAAAATATTGGGACCGTTGACTGATGGCACCACACTTTATTAAATACATGGAATCACATGATGCATATGTTTTGACGAAATCCTTCTCAGAAAACCTAATCAAAATATGTCAAATCCGGCGTTCCAAGATATGCACTGTGAGGACCTTTTCTTCAACCAACTTATGAACTACATCAGATCATCCCCAGAATTTTGAAATCAAGCAATAAGAGTTGAGGACATCAGCATTTTCTAAACTTCCACCTCTGAGAACTCAAGCATGTGTAACTTCTCTAATAAGGTTCACATCTCCAAAATCCATAATTAAATGGGAGCAGTATTTCAGATATCGCATATATCAGTATCGCCAAAGGACCGACATCGATACCGATATGGCGATATGGGCACCTTTTTCGGCCCTTCACAAATTGGTGTCGATATGGGCACCTTTTTTGGCCCTTCATTCACAAATCAACAAGCTACCAATATGGATACCGATATAGACATTTAAACCCTTGACCATAGCTGCAGCAAAGGAGATCTTCAATATCCAGTCAAACAATGGGATTCTTCCCATCAGAAGCCTTCTTTATCAATTCACTTTTCGCTCATAAACCATGGGAAAGGAATGGGTTGCTTCATTCAATTGCAAGTTAACTCCAGTAACCCCTTGAGGAATTCTCTTGGTCATTTCCTTGAACACTTTCTAGGTGCCCTAACAGCTGCCATTAGAGCAAGCTATTGAATACCTAGAGTGCACCTTTTAGCCACCACCACAACCCAAACAAAAAACCATTAAAGGGCTACACGCCCACAAGACTTTGTCAACTCTCCCTTGATAAAGTATGGGAGGTTATAAATGTGTCAATGGGAAAGGCAATGTGGTCTACATGCTCTTTACATATTAGCATGCAACCTCGATGTAGGGGATGATAAGAATCGCATAGGTAGAGATACAAGAGGGCATGACTTCACCAGGCAAGCTTCAACAACAAAAGGGTGCTCACTTGTACAAAAGGCATCACAATCGAAGTAAGCGACCATCAATGCTCTTGGCGCTTTGGCACAAGATGGATGGTGTGGATTTCAGATGGAAGAGGTGATGTGAAGAAAACACAATGCATAACACGAAAACGTTGTATGGATTGTGTGTATTTTGCATCAATGATGGAAACCTAAAGGTGGTTGTAATTTATACGATTTCGATTTTTAATAAAACTTAGATGAGACCAATTGTTGGATGATCATTCTTCGGCTTCTAGATATCTTACAAAATATGAGTATAAGTAAAAAAAATAGAAGTTGGAGAGTGATCATCCAGCCAGCAGGGATGTCATCCAAGTTTTATTGGAACTAAGTACAACAAGCTTACAAATAGTCATCCTCGTTTTCCAACCCCCTTAACAACTCAATGGCACCCATGACACATACCAGGCCTTCGTATTGCATATCTCCTTTGCCAATATAACTGCCGCCAATAGATTGTCAAAAGCTAATAATGTCTTCTATAGCTTTGATCACCTTCACCAATCTCGAAAGTGTCTGGCCCACTAACATCCACACATACGCAATCACCATCCTCCCAAACCAAGGCTACACAGGAACCGGAGAAGAATTGGCGGTCTACATCCTCTTCCCCGTTACATATCAAATATTTCTGTCCAAAATGAAATTTAACCCCCCGATCTGGTTCTGAACACCATTGCAACCAACAGCTCAAGCTAACAAATCATGCATGCAACATCATCTTCAATGGTACATTTGATTTCCCAGCGAATTGAGAATCAAGGCAAAATCAAGGTCAACAACTGCCAAATTCACAATGCATGTCTCGTTGAATCGTGTGTCCTGAGACTCCCAACTACTGGTACTGGTTTGACCTCCTCTCAAACATCAAGTATATGGTCGATCACTATCACCCCTTCTAACAATGTAATGAGTGAAGTCATGTATATTCCCCTCCGAAAGCAATGACGTAAAGTAGGGGACCCAAACCATATCCCAACACCACACCACGTCATCACCTTACGTCTGAATGTTTGAAATCACAGTTGCAAAAATCGGTCAACTAGACCGAATAGTTCGATCAGTGGGATGTCCGACTGAATAGAGATATAGTCAATCATTAGCAACCAGCCGACATCCAACATAAGAAATAGCGGATCTTCCAACATGGATTTGAGCAAGACATGGGAGACATTGTAGGCATCCTGGGATAGCCGACCAAATAGAGATTTGGTCAATCACTAGTACGCACTTCAATGGTCTAGGGGCAATGCAATGTGCCTACCACCCAAAAGATCGTGTTACGTAACCGACGGCCAACGTAAAAAATAGTCGGATCTTTCATCATGGATATGAGCAAGAATCCATGAAACCGACCCTACTTAAAGTGGGAGAAGGCTCTTTCATTTTTATTAGCAACCAACCGACCATTTTTTTACAATCATTTATGTATTTCCTTGATTTTAAAAACTAAACTAAATCTATGATTGTTATTTATTGACTGGAATTTAATTGTTTCTTTAATTTTGTTCTGATTAAATTGAAAATGTTCAAATCTACGTAAATATATAAGAATATACGTACAAAAAATGAATAATAATATTTAAAAAATGAAAAGGTACAAAACTAATTAAATCCGACTAAAATCAGAATGGACTTCTGATTACCGATTAACCCTTACTCAGTGACCTGGTTAACTGAATATTACCAACTTTTGCAAGCTTGAAAAAAATTATAATAAATCTCGAGAATTGTGTTGCCAATACCCCCAAGAATCCAATCATCTGCAAAACATAAAAATCCTCCCAGTACCTGAGTTTGACCTTAGCATTGATCTCATAATAGGCAGATTGATCATCATAGATGCATCAATACTTCCAAAGCAAGGAAGCCCTCCTTAGGCAGTCTAACATCTCCTCCAGCTAATGATCTATACTTCCAAAGCAAGGAAGCCCTCCTTAGGAAGTCTAACCTCTCCTCCGACAAAAATGTTTACAATAGCATATCTCTAAATTTCTACCACATACCCACTCCCCAAACACCTTCTAGAAGAATCACTTTATCATGAACGCAACATTTCAATGTTGCAACTTCCTAACCCTCAACTCCACCCCCTTGGGCCAACAAACTTCCTTTCACTTAATTAGACAAGTGCATTGCCCCCTCTCCTCCATCGCCTTCCTAAGAAACATCGTTTGGATCACATTCATACGTTTTCTCAACTTCAATAACAACCTAAAAACATACATATTTGACATGAACATAAGTGGATTAAAGGAAGTAACTTATTGACAACCTTAGCTAATGCATTTTGACCAGTTTTATCGGAACTTCAGACCAACTAGAGTCAAAACGACAAGTTGTCATGGTAGTATACCTTGTTGACACGATTCAGATCTAGATGTTAGATGAAAAACTAGCAAAACTATCAAAGTTTATTATTGAATCATATAGGAAAGTGTCTATGCCTTGCATGCACATGTCTCCGTCCCTTGTGTAAATGATTTGCCTCTTATCAAGTTAACCTCATATTCCACCCACACCTCCAAAGTTATCATTGCCTAGTTCAAATCATCCAACATATGAAAAGAACATTGATAGTGATTGCTAAGTATTTTTAACTATCCCACATTCCTTACTCCACTTGGTCCACTTCTTTGATATTCTTTTTTAAAATGGAAAAAGTGCATCCAATACATAAATCAAATTATGCATAAATACCATTAACAAATAATATATAAGTTTTCTGTCTTCCTTCAACAAGCATAGGTTAATCGACCGTGCAAGAGAGAATTGTTGACATTATCAGATTACCTTATCCTCCTTAAAGTGCAAATCTGACCAGTTTCCTTTTGATGCTTTGAATAGTGTGACAATGACCTTTGAGGGCTTCACAAGAACCTTGCATTTCTCTGGTGCAATTTCCTTGTTGAGTCTCGGTATCGCATAGCGGTAATTTTTCCCTTGGACATCATGAAGCTTTATATCAACTGACATCGGCTTGAACACAGTTTCAATTTTATCTTCTTGTACACCTTCAAGGAAAACATAGATCTGGAATAACAATAAATGAAGTAGTCAATGTATGCCAAGTATCAATAAAACAGATTAATTTTTAAAAAATCAAAGCAAGAAATGCGAAGCATAACAGACGATAGAGCTCAATTGGAGCAACCAATGACACAACATTCAATACTTTACCTTGAGCTTCTCATTGTCCTGATCCCAACTGAACGATCCAAGTGTGATATAACTCAATGCTGGGTTCACTGCAGCCTTTCCAGGAGAAATGAGTGCAGGTGTTTGCTCCACAGGTTGTGCCGTGGCAGCGATAGATTGTGACAACTGCAAGCAACGACCAACAGAAAATGAATAAGCTTTAAAATCATTTAACTGGGCACATAAAAATCATACTCGAATGTATTAATACATATTTGTTTCCACATGACAACATATCCATTCTTTTTCATAGAGTAGAAGCAATTAAATTTAAATAATACAGAACCAGGCAAAAGTAAATGAATACCATGCCAATAGTCAACAGACTCAACACCCATATAACATATAATGTTGGCAGACACCAGAGCAGGTCAAGCAGTTAGTTGGGAAGTAGAACGGTGGGAAAAATAACAACAAAATGCACTAGCACATAAACTACAAAAACTTTTGCTAGATTCCATTACTAGGATATTTGTCCTGAGCCCAAGAAGAAAGAAACTGTCTTCAAGTATACATAAAAGAACGTGCATGAAAAAATCATACTCCAGCTTATTAACCCATATCTGATTCTATATTACAATTTACCCCTTCTTTTTCATAATAGTGCAGAACCAGGCAAAAGTACTCATACAACAGATGGTAATGTTGGTCGTAACCAGAGCTGCTCAAGCCGGTAGATGAGAAGTGGAATGGTGGGAAAAGCATAACAGAATAGAATGCACTAGCACAAAAGTTAAAAGAACTTTTATTAGATTCCACTCATGATCCCGAGAAGAAACTATCTTCATATACAAATAAAAGAGCACCTCTGGAAGTACAACTTCAACCATTCCAGCTGAATGGGAAGATGAGTCTTTTTGAAAGGGTGTTGAGAAGAATGATTGATGTTATTTCTCCAGTTATAAGATATGGTTGGGTTTCTAAGGGCTTTGAGCAAAAGGAATAACTCACTTTCTAGTATGCTAGGCACAGGTCTCAACTTTCTACTTCTCGGCTGGTCCTTTTACCCTTGATATACTATAAAAGAGAACCTTTTACAGCTATTTGGAGTGTGAAAAACAAAATTTGCTTCTAAGGACTCAACTTGTCACTCTACATAATGTGAGTTTCAGACCATTGCTATATTGTCAGGTTAATACTTCCTCCTTACAAGCCACTCAGATTATCCTCGTGGCATGATCTGTGATATCCCTGTATCTGGGTGGAATAGCAAATATGCTATCTTGCGACCAGCATTTTGTAGATTCCAAATTTGACAGCTGCATTATGGCCTCATTTTTCTGTATCCCGTGTGATCTGCTCCTCGGGAATGGACCAATTTGACGGAAAATATAGGTGCATACTTGCTGTGTATTAACTGCCCGAGGATATTGGGGACAGCATGACCTTTTATCTGGTAGGAAAAGCTAGTATGCTATCTTAAGACTAGAATTCTGTAGGCTCCAAATTCAATGGCTACCTTGTGGCATCTTTTATCCGTAGTAATAGTACCCAATCACAGCTCCATGCATAGTTCCTTTAGGTTAAAAGACAGTGGCCAGAAAAACATGAAGGAAAAAACTTGGCACCAGCAGTGACAAACCTATTGGCCTTGAGCAAGGTGATATTTACAGCTATCCTTGGAGACCCATGCCAGCTTCCATGTTCACCATCTTGCATGAAATGATTAGCATAATGCATGTCTTGGTTTTTTACTGGCTTCTCAAAAAATATACACTGGCTGATATGGCCGAATTTACAGCAATGAGCATAGAACCCTTGCACTTCAGCACATGTGTGGTTTGATCATGGCCTCAAATTTCAACAAAATTCCACCGAAATTCTATGAAATTTCCATTTCTTTCTAGATCACCGAAATCGAAATGCTCCCTTATTTCTTTTTCCAGGATTTCAACGAAATATCACTAAAATGTCAACGAAATTTCATCGAAATTACATGTCGTTTCGATGAAACAACAAAAATAAGGGAATCTACCTTTCGCTTTCATCAAATTTTGCATATATTGATGAATTTTCACTTATTTATTCGCTAATGTGTTGAGTTGTTAGAGTATTTTGCATTATTTAAAGAAGTTTCTTTAGTTAATTTCTATAGTTATCATTCCAAACTAAATCAATTAGACACAAGATTTAAGAGTTAAATTAAAGTTTTAACTGGAGATATGTTTATTTTTTTCTTTATTTCGATATATATGTTTTAATTAGTAGTTATCATATTTGCCAACTCATTCTTATTGAAGAGGTGCTCGTATGTCACCATCTCTTCGCTTCTAGTTACGGTTCCAAATCTGGTTATAATTCTGAGAAGCATACTACTTTTTTAGTTGTTGGGCGATTGGATGGAAATTTAATGTAACATATCATATTAATATCTTACTATTAGGAAAAAATATCCTTCCATCGCATTCATGGAGTTAAAGAATATTAGACATTTTTATTTAAAAAATGAGTTTTCAAGTAATTTCCCCAATTTCCGGCCATTTCACCGAAATTCCATCGAAATTCCACCAAATTTCTCTTTCCAAGCTTACGGAAACGAAATCGAAATCCGACATTTAAGGCCTTGGGTTTGATGAGCTGGCAGGCATGTAGATAGCAAATCCCATTACTTTTGCCCTAACCACATGCTCCGTCAGGCTTACCTACAAATGAATTAAAATGTACTATATGTGCTATTCACTACAAGCAACTGATTACTGTGTAATGCAGAAAGAGTATCTCTTGGGGCATCTTTCTTAGGATTCCGATACATTTTATTTGTCAGACATCTACACACCCCGAGAGATGGATTAAACTGAAGCTTGTAGGTTGCAGAAACTACTATAGCGTTTGTTTTTGCTCGTCCCATCTGTGGCACTGCATTGTCACATGGAAACATGTCATGGGAAATAGCTCATTATAGGGAAACCCTGAGATGGCATCTTCCAAGCACCATGAACATGATTTGCAGAAACAAAATGAAGTAAACAGATGTGTATCACTCTCAGTAAATTACGTAAGCTTCTAAAAGGCCATATTTACCTAAAATTACTCAAGCAATATATTAAGTATATTTCAGCACACATTTTATCACATCAAGCACAAGACACTACAAACGCCAAACGCAGGTTGAAATAAGGACTTCATACAGCCCCCACAAAAACCCACAAACCCAGCAGCCCCGAAACCTCGTTTCAACCCCAAACCAACAAAAAGGAGCGATCGGATCAGCAAACAGCTTCCTTTCCGGTGAAAATACGCATGTTTTTCAAACGGATTCATACTTCGACGGCTAAATCAGGAAAATAGCGACTCAAAGGGGGAGACGCGGTTAGACCTGGGTGTTGAGCGAGGTGATCTCGGAGGAGATGAGAGAGAGGACGCGGGGCCTCTTGGCGATGCCCTGGAGCTGCCTGAGCTCCTCGAGATCGAGCTCCAGCTGCTGTTTGGAGTCCGCCATCGATGGATGGAAGTGGCGAGAGAGGTCGAGTTAGGGTTTCTGGACTTCGTTGCGATCGGAGGAGGAAGAAGAAAGCGCAAGGGCTCCGACGTTTGTAGGGTTTTGGAGGAACTCTGGAGAAGATTCTGGAGAAGGGTGTGGTGGGGAGTGATAGGGAGGAGGTTTCTTTGTTTGATTTTTATTTTGAAGTAAGTGATTGAAAATTCTCCCAAACTTTAGAACCGATTACCAGTCTGGATTGTATGAAAATTCTAACAAAATTTATTTCTGGTGTACTTTTTTTCTCAACTATGAGACATGATGATTAGGGTTTGAGCATCAGGTAGGTCGGTCGACTTAGCCAAAACTTGGTATGTAAAATTCACATATTTTCATTCTAAATTCTGAAGTATTTTCAACATCCAAAAAATATAAGTGACTATATCATTGCATGGAGCTCGTCGAGACATTTCCAACGAGTACAAGAACGTTAAATTTCGAGCTTTCTAGCTCATGATATCAATGTTTTAAGTTGATGGGTCGAGACTCGTACACGGATCCGACCCCGATCCGAGACCGCAGACACATAGGGAAGCTCAGGGTCACCTTCTGGGATGCATTCTCGTTGCGATTGGAGCATCGAATATGAGAGGAGGTCTCTCGAGAACATCCTCAGAGGTAACAACGTCCCTTCCCTCCTTGATGTTGGTTTCATATGTTTTATTGGTCCAAAACTCAAGCTTACTAATGTTGACTTTTCTTTTGACCCATTATACACTTGATATCGTTGAGTGATCCTAGTATCCCCCCCCCCCCCCCCCATTCTTGATTGTAAAAAATGGGCTTGCTCACTTCATCCACTGTTGACGTGTCTGCACGTAATGATATTTTATAGGTTACTCATAACAGAATTCTATTCATCCAAAATTGGAAAATGTGTTATAAATTACCCCTTCCCTCGTAGGTATCGGACCTAACAAGAATGGTTGGGACAACAAGCATCCATCTCGTTTGTACTTTGTTTGGATACACATATAGACATCGAGACCAAAATAGATACAATAGATTTACATCAGTTACTATAAATATAAATAATAAGTTTTTGACTTTAGGGAGACAATCCTCACATTAATCTTATGCATTTTTTTGTTATTTCATCCTCACGCAACTGGCAAACAAAAGAAAAAACAGATCAGAAATATTCAGAGAAGAAATTCGAGGAAAACTTTTGTTTCACATTATTTCCTAATCTTCTTCGCGTGGAAATCAATGCCCCTTCTCCTTTTGTTTCACATTATTTCCTAGTCTTCTTCGCGGGGAAATCAATGCCCGTTCTCCTCCTCCTGCCACTGTTACCCTTGTCGGAAACTCGGACCTCTAAGTAGGCTTTGTCAGTCTTTGATTCGACCAGGCCAGCGTGATTAGGCATGATCCAGGCTTTCTCTATCTGTCCGCACATTTCTCCTATCGCCTAGGCTCACATTCTCTCTTTTTTATAAAAGCATTGTATGTGTTTTCATATTCATGGAAAAATCGTGCAACGATAATGTTAGTAGGCAATGGATGAAAATATATGGTTCGTGAAAATCTTAGTTTATTACTTATCATGTTTGAGCTCGTATCTTACCAACATCTATGATAATTTCAAGTGCTTCTTATTTGCTCATATTAGACCAAATAAATTAAAATATCCTGATATCAAAAGACACATTAGTCGTTAAGTTACGCTGTGATCGATTTGATGGGGGAGTTGATATTTTGTACTTCCATCAGTATATAGACGATGCTTCCCTTAGCATAGAATTTGCATATGAATTTACATGTATTTGGTAGTAGTGGATTTTATATGCCACTTGTAAATCCTCCAATTTCAGAACACTAAAGGTGGGTTCGGTTCGGAACTAAGCAGGATTAAGCATGAGGAATAAGTTGGAATAAAATATTTTTTATGTTCGGCTGAAATGATAGGAATAAGGTGAAATAAGGGTTGGTAAGGTGGAATAAGGATAGGAAAAGATAGAGAGATGTGCATGGGTAATTACCGCACGGGAAAAGAAATGAGAGGAGAGGGGAATATCACCCTTATTATTGAGGCTATTCTTCAGAGGAACAACCCTTGAGGAATAAGATAAAATAAGACACTGTTCTTTTTCGGCCGGAAGAATAGTAATAAGGTAGAATAAGGGTAAGTAAGGTGGAATAACGATAGAAAATAAGGGTATAGAGAGAGGTGTAAGGGAGAATAGCCGTATGAGGAAAAGAGTGGAGGGGAGGAGAAACAACCTTATTCTTGGGGAGATTCCCCAAACGAACACCCTCTAAGGGTGTGTTTGGTATGCGGGTTTAGGTGGGTTAGATTGGTAGAAGGTAACCTATTTTTGTGTTTGGGTGTTTGGATAGAGGGTTAAACTGGGGGTAGGTTTGTTGTGATATGATTGTATTGAAGTTTGGAAAAGTGAGTAGTTATTGTAATGTAATTGTATTAAAGTTTAGAAAAGTAAGTAGAAATGGACTAGTTTATAATTTTTATGTGATATGATGGTATAATATATTATTTTTTGATGAAATTATTGAAAGAGAATTAATTTATTTAATATATTATAAAGAGGAAAAAAGTAGGGCCCGCATGGGAGAGAGAAAGAATGGATTAAGGAGGGTCTAACCCCCTACCTGAACATGACCTAAGTGTGTGTGTATGTCTGTGTAAATTTACGAGGAATTTGATGTTGATAAATACTATGGAAATTGAAATAGAAAATTCTCTTACTCTGAATAGGTATATTTTTGATTTGGCAAAATTTGGATCGTGTTACTCGCATAGATTCCAAATTGTTTATATAATATGATTTAACTTTAGGATATTAGGTCATTGGCTGTCATCCTCGAGTGAGTTAGTGTGTAGTGGTTATCAGTAACCTTTAATTCTAGTGCTCTTGTTAATATGAATGTTGATCAAATTCACATTATATCTATATTTATTTATTTTCATGGAAACCATCATTTTAAAGGAAATAGGTTTTGCTGTAGGATTATCACCCAATAAAAAACATCTTTAAAGGGATGCCTAAAAGTTTGAATAAGATGAAAAAGAAATTGATAGATAACATGAATATGGGGACTGTTGTAGTAAAACTTACTACTATTTATGATTAGCATGTGACAACCGTCGGTAATTCAAGTCCAATATGTGAATAGGTAGATGGAATTAGGTTCCACAAGGGAATAGACATACACCCTTGAGGCCTCATGTAGATGTCATGACGATCGCAACTTCAATGGATGAGTTGAGTGAAGCGTTGCCTCTATCAGCCCGGTTGCACTCGGAGTCGCTCGACGGAGTAACTGTTGACATTCTTAATTCCACATTTATACATGATATTAAGACTCGGAATAGAATTTGGTGTGGCCGCATATGATTTTACTTCGAGTATTGGTATTGTGAGAGGTGTTTCGGTATGTGGTTTGGAGTTGGAGAATTTGGGTTCGATCTTTTCCTATTCTGGTTTGAACAGAAGTCCATGGAGGTTTACTTGAGATGACTACCGGTTTCCCGTATAGTGGAAGCCCGTGAATCGCGTACTTGCATGTGCATGTTTGATATAAGAAATGAGGTATGATCAGATACCAATAATGCGGAAATCTCAAGACTAATGCAGTAGTGTTCTCAAGAGAGTATTAAATTAGTAAGTAAAATTAGTGAACATGTGATCAAATGTAAATTAAAAATCACTCAATATAATTCTATATTTCACCAGATAAAGCTTAACCGCACAAGCTCTGCCCGTTCCTGCATTAACTATTAGTACTTATCTTGTTACTGGGCTATTGCTCATAACGTTATCTCATGCGAACCCAATAGGTGTTGTAAATAAGATTACCAGTGCATACATTAAACAAAATAATATCGGATCCAAATGAATTAATAGAGAAACGAAACAGATTAAAATCATATTAATCAAATGTTTCCCAATCATTATCCGATTATTCAATGCAAACAGGAAACGATTAAAAGAACAGAAACATAAATAACACGGGCATGATCCAGAAAGGGTAAAGCAATAAACATATTGCGGCAAACAAAATAAAACAGAGATCAGTTTAGAAGTCACCGAAGCGTCCATGTAATGGACTGTCCTTAGAGAAAATATCGCCCCCACAATACCGGTGCGTAGGGTACTGGCGATCTACTCCCAGGATACGACGGTTCACGATCGTCATCGGCGCACACCAACGGGATCGTCCTCGATTGTACCTCTGAGAACTGCAGCCGAGAGAGGAAGAAGAGAACGTTCGTCCGTGAGAGGAAGAACCAGAGAGAAACGGCGTGAGAGAGGTTTTTCTTGCGAGTGAAGAAAAACCGGTTCGAGTGAGGGATATAAATAGAGGGCCTCGCGTCCTAAAAACGCGACCTTTAGTTTCCAATATTGCGTCCCGAAAACGCATCCTTTCGGACCCAAAAAAAACGCGCCCATAATGGCGAGTTGAATTCTCATTTAAGTCAACTTACCAAATTAATCGTGTGATTAATTTAACCGACTTACCAAATGAAACCCGCAGCAAAAGTATCGAGATCCGAATTTACTCTCCCGAGCCCGAGCCGGAGCCGGAGACAGAGCGGAGAGCGCGCGCGCGCGTGTGTGGTCCTCCATTTCTCCTCTCTACTATTGCTACAAGAGCTTGGGGTGTGGACTCATATATAAGTCCACCAAAAGTTTAGATCTCCAACGTATGATACTAAACTTCCACCCAAACTCAAACATGTTTCAAATTTGAGAATTCCCACTTTCCCTCCAAACCATTTGGTTTCCAAATTGAAACCAAATGAATACCAAATTGTACTTAATAGGTTTTCCAATTAAAGCCTATATTAACAATTTTAATACAACAATCCCCCACGAATTCACCAATTTGAAAAAGAGATTCAAAAAGATTCAAGAGACTTCTTTCGGCTGCCCACACTTTGCTTTCAGTAAAGATAACTTCCGGTTTGAACCTCTACCTGAGTTTACTACTTTCACTTTAACAGGAACGAAGTGAACTACGTCTTGAACTTCAGACCTTCGTGTTAAAGCATACGGTAGAAACAACAAAGAGTTGTTCTTGGTACAATCTTCAGGGTTGGTGCTCTTAAAGGACATGCACCCTTATCCTGTTTCATGAGTGTGTTCAGGAAAGACCCTCTTCCTTTAACTGCGGCCCACAGTAACACTCACATAGGTGGCGTTCTCCAAGGATGCACTGCTAACATCCTGCCCAAAGGCTTGAACCCATTCAGAGCCTACGCTCTTCCTAAACTTGCAGCTTAAATGACACTCAGGCTTCCAGGGATAAGACACTCATTCTTACGCATTAAACTTAGAGTGCCAACCAGTTCTCCTAACAGCTTGTTGTTACCACATTAAACCTACTTTGTGGGATCTCCACTCAGTTAGGTTGGGTTGCTACTGTAGAGGAACTCCCAATGGGTCTCAGTCCCATCCCAAGCCTAGACTTTAGGACTAAAGATCTATCAAGTCCCTTAGTCAATGGATCTGCCGTGTTGTCTTTGGATCCAACAAAATCCACAGCCAACACTCCTCGAGACACCAAATCCCTTAACGTCTTAAGTCTGATTTGTATGTGTCTCCTTGTTTTCTGATTGAACTTCGAACTCTTGTTCTTGGCAATTGTGGTCATATTATCACAATGTACCGAGATCGCAGGAACAGACTGACCTACCATGGGAATTTCAGACAGAAGTTCCCTTAGCCATTCAGCCTCAATTCCAGTGGTGTCCAAAGCACACAGCTCGGCTTCAAAAGTGGATCGAGCTAGAATGGTCTGCTTCACAGACCTCCAGGAGACTGCACCGCCTCCAAGGGTAAATATATACCCTGTAACACCATTACTCCCAGACTCCTCTATTTTCCCTATCCAGCTTGCATCACTGTATCCTTCTAGTACAGATGGATGTCTACCATAATGCAAACTAAGGGAAATAGTTCCCTTCAAGTACTTCAGTACTCGATCCAGAGCCTCCCAGTGAGTACGGTCAGGACAGCTAGTGTATCTACTCAGCTTTGCAACCGAAAATGAAATATCAGGTCTTGTGCAATTTGCAAGATACATTAAGCTTCCTATCACTTGTGAATACCTTAGCTGAGATACAGGTACTCCACTTTTATTCTTAAATAGCGTTTTGGATGAATCAAAAGGAGTGCTTACAGCTTTATAATCTTGATATCCAAATTTCTCAAGTACCTTCTCAACATAGTGAGATTGAGAAATTACAATCCCATCAACTGACCTTGTCAGTTTGAGACCCAAGATCACATCAGCAACACCCATGTCCTTCATCTCAAACTTGCTACTCAAGAAAGCCTTAGTCTCATTAATAATCCTCATATGTGATCCAAACAACAATATGTCATCAACATATAGGCACAAGACAATACACTCATCACCTTTCACCTTGGAATAGACACACTTGTCGGATTCATGAACCTTAAAGCCACATGACAAAATGGTTTTGTCAAATTTTTCATTCCACTGCTTTGGTGCTTGTTTCAATCCGTAAAGGGATTTCACAAGCTTGCAAACCTTTCCCTCATTTCCAGGAGTCACAAGCCCATCAGGTTGATCCATATATATCTCTTCCTCAAGATCGCCATGCAAGAAGGCGGTCTTCACATTAATCTGGTGGATAGAGAGATCATATACAGATGCCAATGCTATGAGCATCCGGATTGTGGTCATCCTAGTCACAGGGGAATAGGTATCAAAATAATCGATACCTTCCTTTTGCCTAAAGCCCTTGGCAACTAATCTGGCTTTGTACTTTTCAATTGATCCGTCAGGTCTAAGCTTTCTCTTAAACACCCACTTGCACCCAATAGTAGAGCACCCTTTGAGTAAATCAACCAACTCCCAAGTTCCATTAGCTATAATGGAATCAATCTCAGATTTGATGGCTTCCTTCCATTGTTTTGCTTCAGACGAAGCCATGGCTTCCTTGTAACTTGGTGGATTACCCTCGATCTGGTAGACTACAAAGTCGCTAACCAGATCCTTGGCTATCCGAGGTCTTTTACTCCTCCTTAGCTCAATCTCTTCAGAAAGATCATTGGGTTCAGGTTGAGTCCCAACCCCCACATTCGATATCCTTTCCACTTGATCTGGAATAGATCCTGATGTGGAGGCGCCCTCAATGGTCAGATTCTGAGGAATCCCTGTCTTCAATGGGAAGACATCCTCAAAGAAGGTAGCATCACGGAGTTCAACAATAGTGTTGACATCTATGCCCGGTATCTCGGACCGAATTACCAAGAACCTATATGCATAGCTATTTTTCAGGTAGCCTAAGAAGACCGCATCAACAGTTTTACGACCAAGTTTCTTTCTCTTGTGTTCTGGGACTAAAACCTTAGCGAGACAGCCCCACACTTTGAAATGTCTTAAACTCGGTTTTCTATTTCTCCAAAGTTCAAAGGGACACTTTTCCATATGTCTTGGAGGTACCCTATTCAGAATATGGCAATCCGTATTCAAGGCTTCTCCCCACATATAGGTTGGAAGTCCAGAACTCTGTAGGAGAGCATTGATCATGTCAGTTAAGGTTCTATTTTTCCGTTCTGCTATCCCATTTGATTGCGGTGAATATGGGGCAGTAACTTCATAAACTATGCCAAAAGATTTGTATTGTTCATCAAATAAGTTAGAGGTATATACACCTCTTCTATCTGACCTAAGGCGTTTAAGCACTTTACCTGTTTGTGTCTCAGCCTTATTCTTAAAGATAAGAAATTTCTCTAAGGCTTCATCCTTGGTTTTCATTAAATGTACATAGCAGTATCTACTACCATCATCTATAAAGGTTATAAAGTATTTCCTATTGTCTCGGATCAACACACCATTAAACTCACAGATATCTGTGTGCACTAGATCCAAGATCTCACTATCTCTAGAGATAGACTGAAAAGACTTCCTAGGTGTCTTTGCTTGCACACATATCTCACATTTTTGAGTTTTGTCAATCGTGTGTTTAGGGATCAATTTTAAATTCATCATTCTTTTAATTGAATTTAGGTTTACATGTCCCAATCTACCATGCCACAGATCACAAGATTCAAGATTATTCACAACATGAGACACAGAACTAGAACATTCAGCATTCAAAACATTCAATTCATTAATGTCTACTGAATCACATCTAATTTTAAATAACAAATCAAAGTCGACCAAATAGCCTTTACCATAAAAGACACCATGTCTCAGAATAACAACTTTATTAAATTTAAAGTTTAATTAAAACCATTTCTAACTAAGATAGAGCCAGATAACACATTCTTCTTAATGTCAGGAACATGCAGCACCCTGTGCAACGTTCATACACGTCCAGAGGAGAACCTCAAGTTGACTTGTCCCGACCCTAGCACCCTGGCTGCAGAATCGTTCCCCATCTTCACAGTCCCACCGCTGCAGGTCTGATAAGAAGAAAATAACGTTCTGTCAGAACATATATTTGCATTGGCTCCCGTATCCACGAGCCACTCATTTGGATCATGGATACTGTATAGTTCAGGTTTTACAGAGACATACCCCTCGCTAGCCCCGAGTCCCATAGTGATCATGTTCACTTGTGGACTCCCGTCTGTAGCCTTAGGTTGGGCCTTCAAGGACGGACAGTCCTTCTTCCAATGGCCAACCTGATTACAGTGCCAGCAGGGTTTATTCTTTGCATTTTTCTGGATCTTGCCCTTTGGTTTCATTTTATTATTATTGGGACCCTTTCCCTTCTTATCCTCGCCCTTCGAGGTCATAAGATTGACCTTAACCTGAATATTAACAGGAAGCACATGTTTTTGTTTCCTGTGTTCCTCCTCTATGGCAATAGCCACCATTAAGTCATCCATAGAAATTTTCCCATTTCTGTGTTTCAGGGTCATACCGAAGTCTTCCCACGACTTTGGGAATTTTTCTATGATGCACATGACCTAAAACTTCTCTGGAAGTTTCATTTCGGCATCCTCTAAACCATGGAGCAAGAGTAAAAACTCGTATGCCTGTTCAGAAACAGACTTCCCTTCGGCTATGGAAAACTTCAAGAATTTGGCTACGGAGTATTTCTCAATACCGAGATCTTCGGTGTTATACTTCCGATCCAAGTCTTCCCATAGTCCCTTCGCAGTCTGCGTGGACGAACAATATACGTCAAACAAAGTGTTGGACAGAGCCAACAAGATGCAACCATGACATAGACGATCGCGTTTTTTCCACGCAGATTGCGCCTTATGGCTATCGGGTGAGGGGTTTTCCGCCTCCACCGTAGGACAGTCGGTTTCAAGCATCGAGATTAACCCTATGGTGGTTAACCAGATCCTCATGCGTTGTTACCAACGCTTAAAATTCTGTCCACCGAATTTTTCAGGCATACCCGTCATATCTACCCTCGATTTAAACATTGTTTCCGACATTTTAGAATCGGTTCCAGATATCTTATCTAAGATTGTTGTAAATAAGATTACCAGTGCATACATTAAACAAAATAATATCGGATCCAAATGAATTAACAGATAAACGAAACAGATTAAAATCATATTAATCAAATGTTTCCCAATCATTATCCGATTATTCAATTCAAACAGAAACCGATTAAAAGAACAGAAACATAAATAACACGGGCATGATCCAGAAAGGGTAAAGCAATAAACATATTGCGGCAAACAAAATAAAACAGAGATCAGTTTAGAAGTCACCGAAGCGTCCATGTAATGGACTGTCCTTAGAGAAGATATCGTCCCCACAATACCGGTGCGTAGGGTACTGGCGATCTGCTCCCAGGATACGACGGTTCACGATCGTCGTCGGCGCACACCAACGGGATCGTCCTCGATTGTACCTCTGAGAACTGCAGCCGAGAGAGGAAGAAGAGAACATTCGTCCGTGAGAGGAAGAACCAGAGAGAAACGGCGTGAGAGAGGTTTTTCTTGCGAGTGAAGAAAAACCGGGTCGAGTGAGGGATATAAATAGAGGGGCTCGCGTCCTAAAAACGCGACCTTTAGTTTCCAAAATTGCGTCCCGAAAACGCATCCTTTCGGACCCAAAAAAACGCGCCCATAATGGCGAGTTGAATTCCCATTTAAGTCGACTTACCAAATTAATCGTGTGATTAATTTAATCAACTTACCAAATGAAACCCGCAGCAAAAGTATCGAGATCCGAATTGACTCTCCCGAGCCGGAGCCGGAGCCGGAGACGGAGCGGAGCGGAGCGCGCGCACGCGCGTGTGTGGTCCTCCATTTCTCCTCTCTACTATTGCTATAAGAGCTTGGGGTGTGGACTCATATATAAGTCCACCAAAAGTTTAGATCTCTAAGGTATGGTACTAAACTTCCACCCAAACTCAAACATGTTTCAAATTTGGGAATTCCCACTTTCCCTCCAAACCATTTGGTTTCCCAATTGAAACCAAATGAATACCAAATTGTACTTAATAGGTTTTCCAATTAAAGCCTATATTAACAATTTTAATACAACAATAGGCGCATTTGAGCAGCAACCACATCACTGACAACTCCGAGGAGATCGAGTTTCTAGTCATCATATTCTCACAGACAGGGTACCTTCTTCTTATAGAGTAATTTATTTGCTTCCATATTATTTTCTCTTTTCTTTGCGAGACAATGCAATGAGATTCTTTGAGAGCTTATGTTACATATTTTATAGTTACAACGCATATCTTAATTGTCGATATGGACTGATGAGCACGATTAATGAAAATAAATACGACAATTTAGTTTTCATTTCATACATTTCTCCTATTTATTATATATTTCAAGTATTAATCTAATGCGCATAAGGCCGGTTTGCTGAGTATCTGAGAACATGGACGTAATTGGACCTTAAGTCTGACACTCTCGTTCCATCGAGCGGGACGTCACAACTCACAAAGCCAACAAACCCGACCCAAGCCCGAGGTTGAAGGATATATGGGCAGGTCCAGGCTCTTGATTTAAGCCGAAATACTTATTCAGATCGTGTTCGAGACTCGGGCCGGGCCGATAATAGGCTCATCCTTTCGTTTGGTTGCAAGGTTGGGTAAGGTTGGGTTGGCCCAACCCAGGGTACCCCTCTTTCCAACCCTCCCAATCCTTCTTACAATTTACTATTCATAGGGGTACCCCAACCCAACCCAACCCTGCCCAACCCTGCAACCAAACGAACCCTTTAAGACCGCTAAAAAGCCCGTGGGGCCCAATACGCACCCCCACCCCCTTAATTCCCTCCATTTATTTATTGATAATTATAACCACCCTATGAGCCCGCCCAAATTTTCTAAACCTGAACACCCACTACATACTACGGACGGATCGACGAGGACAGGAGTCCAGGAACCCCACAGCAACACGACCACCGTTATTGCAATCAACACCGCTCAACCCCCTCTCCCGCTCCCCGTTGGCCCGTTCTCGTTCGATAGCCAGCGGCCCCGGCTCCTTCCGGGCGCTGCTAGGGCCTGTTTGGTTACTGGGTTGGTCTGTGTTGGGTTGGGTTGGGGTATCCTCCTGTGCAGTAACTGTTTGGATGGTTGAGATTGTTGGAATGATAATTGTGATGTAATGTGACATTGATTATGTGTTATATTAACTTCTTTGATGATTATAATACGTTTTTATGTTAATAAGTGTATTTGAACAAGGTTAAAAATCATTATATCAAAGAAATTATAGGGTCAACATATGTATTTCCAACCCAGTAATGCAGGATTGGAGATAAGGACATGCCAGGGTACCCCGGGGTACCCTTGCAACCAAAAGGCCCCTAATGTCGGCACCTCCAACCCGTTCGTCACGGCCATCGCAGGGGAGCCTATGCATTGGACGGCTCTCGGAGTGGGCCGGAGATGGCTGGTGCGCATCTGATGCCCATCGAGTTACCTCCCTGCGTAGGATCCGCTCTGCCGTCACGATCCCAGGTACAGTTTCGAGTGAAGTGACGATCTGATTTGGGAACCGTTACCTTGGTATAAGATTTACTTTTGTTCATAATTTATTTTGTCATTTGATTATGAAATTGTCCACGATGTTGAGAGTAATTGCTGAAGATTAAGTTTAATCACGTAATTTGATAAGCAACCATGTCAATATACCTAGAATCGATGTATGCATTAGTCTATTTAATAACTTAGACCATCTTCATATGTTAACTTGAAGTTAGTTAAGCAACTTATATGTCAAATCATAATGATGATGTCACTACCACGATGAAGAGGTTGAGGAAGACAATTTAGATGTGAGTGACAATATCTGACGAAGGTCGGGGTAGTTGGGCAAGCAGAAGTGCAGATGCAATCATCGTAAGAAATCCTTATTGTGTCAGAGTATGAGTGGAACTCGTCATCCAATCCGCCATTTAGAAAAGAAATGTTTGTATCTTAAAAGCCATGAAAAATCACAAGGCATATCACATGCGACAAATTTTGATGTAGCATTGTTTTAACTTGGAAGTTCTATTTCTCTTGTGACTCATAAAATGTAGTGTGAAAGAACAAATTTATTTTCAACCAGTTCCATGATTCAATGGGATTTTTTATCTGTTTTCATTGCTTTCTTATGTAACGAAGATTAATGCACTACGCGCTACTCATCATTATAGAATATGGGAAAACGATATCACAAATGCGAAGAAATCTATATTTTTTTATATTTGTTTGCTCGTGCAACAACGAACAATTTGTTGAATTTGTCCCTTTCCTTTTTATGGCCTCATTTAATTTTCTTCTACAATGGAAAATCAATTTTCATATATCGGTGGTACACAAACTTAGCCATGGTTGGTCTCAAGCCGGGTAAATGAGGAGTGTTGCGTTAGGTAGCCAACAACCAGCTTAAATAGTCGGAGATAACTTCTTAAATAGTATTTTTTTTAAAGAATACTATTTAGGAAGTTACCTCGTGACAATCGGATCTTTTCAATATGGATTTAAGCAAATATACATATTTCGTTGGGGCATTCCATACTTGCGACGCATTGCATCGTCTGAATGTAATAATTCAAAAATTGCAAGGTTCTAGCATAAGGAACACATGCAGGTAAATAAGCTAGTTCCGCTGCATCACAGCCCGGATGCAGACCAAAATTTGAAAGGGTTCTCGCATAATGGACACATGCGAGTAAAGAAGTTAGTCCAAAAGAGTTTGCAAAGGAAGTTGCAGATTGGTAATTGGAATATTGACACTTTCACTGAAAAATTGATAGAGATAATGGATGCGATGGAAAGAAGATTCATATACTATGTCTTCAAGAGACTAAATGGGCTAGAGAGAAAGCAAGGGAGATCGAGAAGACAAGCTTTAGACTTTGGTATTCAGGTAAAGATAAGGGCAAAAATGGTGTTAGAGTGGTTGATCATAAGGATTTGAAGGATTGTGTGGTTGAGGTGCAAAGATTCGGGGATCGGATTATTTTACTAAAATTGGTACTTGAAGAAGAAATTCTAAAATCATCTCAGTTTATGCACTATAAGAAATCCCACAAAGAGAGATGATTTGTATAGGTGGAGATCTTAATGAACATGTGGGAAAAGTCTCTTCAGGGTATGCTAGTGTTCATGGAGGATATGGGTTTGGGGATAGAAATGAAGAGGGAAAATTCATTCTTGATTTTGTAACAACATATGATCTTTTCATAGCAAACACTCTCTTCAAGAAGAGTGAGGAGCATTTAATTACTTATAAGAGTGAGCCAACTAGAACACAGATAGATTATTACGTTGAGGAGAAGAAATCAGTTGTATTGTAAGGACTGTAAAGTAACCCAGGAGAGAGTTTGACAACCCAACATCGCTTGTTAGTCTTGGATGTGCAAATAAAAGGTCTGGAAAAGAAAAGGAGGGTTCCTAAGATCAATAGAATTAGATGGTGGAATCTTCCACTGAAGCAATCGAGCTTTAGGGAGAAGGGTTCTAGAAGACTTATCTTGGGATTGTAGCAGAAGTGCAAACGAGATGTGGGAGGCAGTAGCATCTTGTATCCGAAAGGTAGCCAAAGAGATGCTAGGCGAGTCAAAGGGAGGAGCTCCAGGTCAAAAGGAAGCTTGGTGGTGGAGTGAAGGGGTGCATGAGAAATTAAAAATTAAAAAAGCATTCTTTTAAGCTATGTCTAAGGATAGAATAGAGGAAACTATCACAAACTACAAAATAACGAAGAAGGAAGCAAAGAAGGCTGTAAGCGAAGCCAAGTCAAAAGCTTATGAAGTTTTGTATAAAAATTTCGACTCTAAGGAGGGCCAGAAGGATATATTCAGGTTAGTCAAAGCAAGAGAAAGAAAGACCAAAGATCTTTCTCAAGTGAGATGCATTAAGGACGAGGAAGGTCACGTACTTGTTACTCAAAAGGATATTGAGACTAGCTGGGAGCAATACTTCCATAAATTTTTCATTGGAGAATAAATTAGAGACAACAGTTTAGGTGATCTAGCTAGTAGTGAAAATTTCTTGAATCGTGCAAGCTATAGGCGAATACAAAGAAAGGAAGTAGAGGAGGATTTGAAGGTTATGAGACCTGGGAAAGGTATAGGACCGGATGACATCTCTGTAGAAGTATGGAGAGTTTTAGGTGAGCGCAGTTTGACTTGGCTTACGAATCTATTCAATGTTATTTGATGAAGCAAGAAAATGCCTGAAGATTGGAGGAGGAGTATCGTGGTGCCTCTTCACAAGAATGAAGGAGACATTCAAAATTGTTCAAATTACAGAGGTATCAAGCTGATGAGTCACACTATGAAAATTTGGTAACGTGTGATCGAAAGAAGGATGAGGCAAGTTTCCATCGTAAAAGAAAACCAATTCGGATTCATGCCAGGTCCTTCAACTATTGAAGCCATCCATTTGCTGAGGAGAACAATGGAGATTTATAGAGCTAAAAGGAAGAACCTCTATATGATCTTTATTGATTTGGAGAAGGCTTACGATTCTGTCCCACGAGAAATATTGTGGAGAGTTTTGGAGAAGAGACAAGTACATGTCCTATACATTAATCTCATAAAGGACATGTATGATAGGGCTTTATCTTGTGTAAGGACCCCGTCTGGGAAGACTGACTATTTTTACATCAACATTGGTTTACATCAAGATTCAGCTTTGAGTCCATTTCTTTTTACTTTGATTATGGACGAGTTGACAAGTCACATTCAGGATGAGTTACATTAGTGTATGTTATTTGCTGATGATATTGTGTTGATTGACGAGACTAGATATGGAGTATATGAGAAGCTTGAGGTCTGGAGACATGTATTGGAGACTAAAGGATTTCGTATAAGTAGGGCTAAGAGTGAATATATGGAGTGCACCTTTGATGGAAGCAATGGTGACGGAATCGAGGTGAAGATTGGTGATGGTAATATTGGGAAGAGATATTCTTTTAGATATATGGGATCAATTTTGCAACATGATGAGAAATTGATGGAGATGTTACTAAAAGAATAAATGCATGCTGGCTAAAGTGGAGAGGGGTCTCTGTTGTTCTCCGTGACAAGAAAATTCCTTTAAAAATTAAAGGAAAGTTTTACAAAGCAGTCGTGAGACCTGCTATGCTCTATGAATCTGAATGTTGGCCTGTGAACCATAGACATGGGCAGAGAATGGTTGTAGCAGAACTGAAAATGCTAAGGTGGATGTGTGGACACACACACACACACTTAAAGATCAGATTCGGAATGATGCAATCTGAAAGAAAGTTGGTGTAGCTCCGATCGAGGATAAGATGCAAGAAAATCGCTTAAGATGGTTTGGTCATTTGCAAAGAAGATCATCTGATGCACCAGTTAGGAGATGGAAGTGTTGGGATGTTGAGCCAGTTAAGAGAGGGCGAAGACGGCCCAAGAAGTATTGGAAAGAGACTATACGAAGGGATCTTAGTTTTTTGGATATAAGCCCGAGATTGACCCAAGATAGATCTGTATGGAGGCAAAAAATCCATGTAGCCGACTGATGAATCCACATTTCATCATCTTTATTCTATCATTTTGGCACCAAAAACCCTAGCAAATGCCTGTAAATAGCATTAATTCCATCATCTTAGCATTCATGCATGTGCATCTAAATAGTGTATAAAATACTGTAATTAAAGCCAAAATTATAGAATAAATAAAAGAAAAGAATAAGAATAAAATATTGTAAATATTTTATGACCCAAAACCCCGAGACCTAGGCATCTTGATGAATAGGTCGACAAGGAATAAAGTAGGGGGAGATAAGGGCCAAATACCTATAATTATTAATTCATTCTTTATTCATTTTGGGACCTATTTTTGATTCCACTTTTTGTGTATCAAATAAAGAAACTTTATACACGAAAGTTGTAGATAATTAAATAAAGAAAAATACAAAATTAATTTCACAAAAAAATAATACACAGATAAAAAGTTATGGTCTGAATAAAAATCCAGAATCCCAACTTCCCAGACCCGTATCTCACAAATGAAAACTCCAAATGCAGCAAACTCACATTTAATTGTATATAGAATAAAATAAGCTATTTAATGGCGGTGTTTCGCATTTGGCGAGCTACGGTTTGAAAGTTGAGTTTTGGACCCACATTGTACATTGTACAGATTAGAATATTCAATTTATTCTTTATTCATTATTTTTGTATTTTTATATTTTTATAATTATGTAAATATTACATATAATAATTATGTACATTAAAATTGGAATAAAAACCTAAAGAAAACTCAAAATAAAACTAAACATATATAAATCATACAGGTATTATACCTATATGTATACCTATACAATACACTCTTATATTTTATTAAATATATAAAACATATCAGAAAAATAAAATAAAAATATCTTTATGTGTATAAAAGTATTTTGTAATTTTAGAAAATCATAAATAAAAATAATAACATTAAAAATACCTAAATAAAAATAAAATACTTAAATACATATGTATTATACCTATAAAGGGCTAAAAAGTGAACTTGTAAGAATAAGCCTCATAAAAAAATTAAAAATCACCATAAAATTATTTAGAAAATAAGAAATATTTTTCATTTTATAACCTAAAATTAATAAAATCTTTTTCTATTTTTAATCGATTTTACAAAACTTTTTCAGTGGGTTTTTCCTGGTTGGTCCACGTGGACCAACCAGGAGGCGCCACCAGTTGACCTCGGTCAACTGGTCGCCTTCCCCACCTACCTCCTGTCAGAAAACTCGATTTTTGGCGTTTTTGGCGGCCTTTTCTAGGTCACATCTTTCACCCTTTCGTCTTGATTTCTTCTGCATTTTTCCTCCTCGATCATCCATCTTGCCCGCCATGTGTTTACATCGGGCCAAGGATCACTGAAGTGCTCAAGATTCATGGGTCTTTGAGCCCCTGCAACTCGGGGTCGAACCAAATAAGAGAACCCCCGCCCTTTCGATTTGAATCGGGATACCCTTCGGACCACCCCTCTCCACCTTCTTGCGCTCCTGAGCTCCCTGGAGGTGACAACTCCATCGCGAGGTCTTCAGCCGAGGTGTTCGAGGTCGGAGGAGCTTCCCACACCTCCCGCAACTCCGGCGGTAGAGGTTTGACATTTCCTCTGGTTCCGGCCACTGAGGGCCTTCCCCCTTTTATTTCTTGCATGCTTTTAGTTCCTGTTAGCTTAAGGATCAAAAACCCCCAAAAATCCGAGTTTCATCGCCTATTTCGCTCAAATCGTTAAGTTGGCCGGAGCGCACCTCCGGCCGTCCATCGCCATTTCACTCCACGCATCCCCACGTCCATCCAAGGGTCCAGGCAGTTTGCCCTGGACCCCTTGACTCTCTTTGCAGGTCAAAGCGCACTTGATAGAGCCTGAAGACGAGTTTTGAAGCTCGCCGGAGTTTTTGAAGCCCTGTAGCTCCGCCAGCTACCCGCGAGCACCACGGCCCTCGCCGTGGATTTTTGACGTCTCCAGGAGGAAGAGGAGACCAGCAGGAGCCTCCACGCCCATTTTGAAGCCTTGCCATCGCTGGAGGAAGGAGATCGGGGATGACGAAGTTCGCCTCGCCGGCGTTCTTCGTTGTTCTTCGTCATCACCTCCCAACCGTCGGATCGAGGAGCTCCTCCCAGATCGCACAGCCCCCGTCCGATCCTCCTTCACCTCGATCGTTCGATCAACCAAGGAGGATCTAATCCAAGCTGTGCATCGTCGAAGCGTCATCGGCCGTCCGCAGCACGCCACGTGGATAAGTGGCATCCTCTACGCCGTTGGATCGCGCGCACGAGAGGTATTTTGCACTCTAACCCCAACGCATTTTGTATTTACATTTTAGTACCAAAACTTTCGTCTGTAGTGTAATTATTTTGTGTTATTTGCATGTAAGCCCCGCACACTTATTTTATTTGCACATAGGTCCTGTGCCACGTCACCTCACGTGCATGTGCGTGTGAGGGGGTGGGCTTTTTGCAAGGACCCCCCTGGGGTTTATTTATTTCAGTTTAGTCCCAAAATTTTGTAACGTACTGTAAAAGTTTGGGATATTTTGCATAGCAGCCCCGGAGATTTTTGGATACTGCGTTTAGGTCCCTGCCAGGCGCGTGTGTAGCACGTGTTTGGCTTGGACATTTTGTATTGAGGCCCCTCCGGGTTTTGTAATTTGCTTTTAGTCCAGTAAATGCAAGTTTTAGTGTAAAACTTTTGGGAATTTTGCATGTACCCCCCTGGATGTTTGAGAAATTGCATATATACCCCTGCCAGGCCTGATTAATGTTTGGATGCTTGTTTAAATTATTTAAATTATCATTCTAATTCCAAAAATTCTCAAAAATTAGGCTTAAGCTCCTGGGTACTTGTACTTTGACGCCATAATTTTAGTTTTTGATTTTATTTCATTTTTATATTTATTAAAAATCAAAAACATGCTTTTTATTCACGGTCTAATTAGAAAATGCCAAAAAATATTAAAATACCTCGAAAAATTCCAAAAAAAATTCCTTGTTGTCTATTTTATCATATTTTAGTGTCAGTCCAAAAATCACTAAAAATCTCAAAAGAAAAATCCTAAAAATTAGTAAATACATAAAAACTTCAAAAAAATATATAAAATCAAAGAAAACTCAGAAAAATACAAACTCAGTTCCTGTTTACTCTATATTTTATTATCTTTAGTTGAAAAATAGTGTGGAAAAATTTTGTGGTTGTTTGCTATTTTTAATCCCCATTTTACTCACAGTCAGTGCCTTCTTCACTGTTTTCCCTTATTTCAGTATTTAAAAATACCAAAAATAGTTTGAAAAATACCCAAAAATCACAAAAAGAGTAAAAAATTATAAAAATACCAAAAACATTTTATTTCTGATTTTTTGGTTATTTTTGCATATTTTTATTAATATTCTAGCTTCTCTTTTATTACATTATCTTTATATTCCAATATTGAAAAAGAAATTAAAAAAATAGAAAATATAAAATTATAAAAATCAGAAAATTAAAAATCAAAATACAAAATTAAAAATTAAAAAATAAAAAAAATTAAAAATTAAAAACCCACAAAAATTTCTTTGCTTGCTTGCTTAGTGTAGACATCACTCACATTCACACACACACTTGTGCACATCTTTTTGAATTACCCTGTTTGCTCCCTGTGTTCGAACTCTGTGCATACTTGCTTGCTATACATTTTGTGTAGAGTTAAAAATAAATTTTAACCCCACATTTATTTCTATTTCTTTGATTTATAGTGTGGGTTAATTGTTGATTAAATACACTTTATTGTGGGTCGCCGCATCGACATCGGTTGTCTCCGCCTTGTGTGAGACATACTGCTTAGACCCGTGGTAATTTGTGTTTATCAAATGGCACCGTTGCCGGGGAGCAACAGCGAGTAGTTCTTCATTTTTGTCTGTTTGTGTTGATTGTCTACCATAGCTTTAGTTTATCTCTCTTGCACTTTTGATATATCTTGTTGAGCTATTCTGACCATTCTTTCTTGTCTTTTTGCGAGGGACCGCGGAGCAAGGCGGATCGCCTAGGTGACCCGAAGCAACCTTGGGAAGCGGAGCCAGCCTTCTTAGGTCAAGCCGGCAGGAGAGAGCAGGAGGAGTGAGAGAGAGTGGTAGATTAGTTGCATTTTATTTTTGTGAGAGAGTGACTTTGATCATTTGTAATAATACAGGTACATTGGACTCTTAGACACTCAGGGCCTAATTTCCGGGTGTTTGTTCACCTGGGGGCTCACCGCGGCTTTTTATTGCGTTTTCCGTTATCATTTTCCGGTTTTGTTTTCCTTTTCCATTTCTTTTGTGGATTGAGCCCTTAGTTGTAGGCTTGCTTGATTCGATTAGAATAGGTCCAAACACACTAATAACCTTTGCATGCTTCTATAGATCGTATTTGGACTTAGACTAATTAAATAGTTGGCCATTAGCTTTCGATCCGCGCGCCGCGAGCTCATCCCACACAAGCGCTTTCTCCTAACTCAAATGTGTTGAGCAGAGGAGGGGTGAGCCTAGACCGGACATTAGGATTGAGGGTTAGTGGTTAGCTTGTGGTTCTTCACGCTAGCAGTTGCCTATCTTAGGATGATTTCCGCTTTGCATATCGACATGTAGATTAGGTTTATAAATTCTGCTTTGCATCCCGCATGGAGAGAGCTGGGATTCGCTGTAAGTCTTCTCACTTTGCATCCATCATCTAGGCACAAAGGTGAGATTTCCACCTTGGTGTCGACTTGCATTGGCTTTTCCGACTCTATTCTCCCTCTATTTTTGGACAAAGTAGGATCAAAGAAAATACAAAACTCGTTAGGCGCTTGTTTGAATTCACTCAAAAGAATCGATAACACCAAAAAAATTAAAAAAGGGACTGCTAAGAAAACTTTGACCAAAAATAAAATCGGTAATTGGATTCATTGTTTGGGGAGAGTAACACCCTCACTTGTATTCAAGTTGCATGGGAAGGTCTCCTTCCAAGTGAGGTGAGCGCTTCGTAAGGATTAGAGCCAAAAACCCAACTTGTGGTTGCCTTGTGTATCGCATGGATTTCCGAAGTATTGGCGCTACTATCTTACGTAGTCGAGTAGGGCTTGGTCGCCATTGGTGACTCACTATTGTGTGAGCATCGACCTTGTCCGAAGTACCGAGCATAAGCCACGCCTTCATGGGTGTGTCTGTCTCACCGGCTGCGTCCGAGTAGGATCTTGCACGCTCACGGGTGATTCCGTTGCGAGCAAGGTCCGAAGTATCGGTTTCGCCTATCGGCTTCCTCCCTCTATTTCTTTGGCTGAGTAGGGATCCAGGAAGGGTTAGAAGGACCTCAAAAAGCACAAGTTACAGGTTGCACAGGAGGAGGACAAGTACGGGAATACTTTTCCAGTAGTACTCTCTCTCCTTTAGGCGTAGCGCTCTAAGGACTCGTGAAAAGATTAATTCCTGAATCAAGCTAAAATTGACAAGATAAAAGCCGAACCTTCACGGCTTCATGTGTTGAGTTAGTGAACTCACTCCTGTTTTGTGTTTGATTGCTAGTTTTATTTAGGTCAAGATAAAAAACACAACACAATTGTGCGCAATTTTGCTTTTCTTTCATTCCTCTTGTTCTGCATTCCCTCTGCTCTTCCCAATAATCAAGATGATGGGACGGATATCTCTTAGGCCGACCTTGTCAGCACCGCTATCCAGCACTCCTCCTTATTCATCTAGGACTACCTCAGAGAGTCCGCTCTCCGAGTCTGAGTTTACATCCACCCTGTTCCCCCTCGACCACCCTTCCCATTCTCCTTCTCTCAGTCCAATAGTTTCAGAATTCAGTGCATCACAGAGTTCAGATCATTCGACAGCACCTGAGATGGCCTCTTTTACTTTTTCAGAGAATCCAGTGATGGCAGACAGAGGCGAGAACCCAGATGACCATGATCACCCTCCGTTCATATTTGATCAAGCGGCCATCAACAACTCCTTGTTAGCGTCTCTGGAGACTATGCAGAGGCAGATCCGTGACCAGGGTACCTTCATGGGTGATCTGATGAGAGAGATAGCTCAGATGAGAGAGAACCGACCTAGGGGCGGTGGCGGTGGCGGAGGTGGTGGAGGAGGAGGACCTGATGCAGGAGGAGGTGATCCAGACGCCGAGAGACCGCCGCAGACCATCATGAGAGAATTGCATAACTCAGCAGCGTCCCTTACACATCGGTGGATCAGACTCCCGCCAATCCATGGAGACTTCGAGTTGCGGCCCCATACCATTCAGCTCCTACCCAAATTCCATGGGTTGCCGACCGAAGAGCCACACCTCCACCTCCAAGAATTCGAGATGATATGCAGCACCATCCATGACAGGTTGATGACTGAGGACACAATCAAGATGATCGCCTTCCCGTTCTCATTGGTTGACAGAGCCGCATATTGGCTCAAACACCTGAGGCGATTCATCGATACATGGGCAGATCTCCGGACCGCATACCTGAAGAAATACTACCCTCTCGGCCGGACCAATGCAGCCAGAGCCATGATCAGTAACTTTGTCATGATCCCGAATGAACAATTCCATGAAGCTTGGGATCGATTTCGAGAGCTCATCGACCGGTGTCCACATCATGACATCTCTAAGCCCAACTTAGTTTAGAGTTTCTTCTGTGGGCTGACATCGTAGCTGCAGGGGCTTGTCAACGCCTCTTGCCGTGGGTTGTACTTTTCCAAAGGTGAAGACGACGTCTGGGCCATTTACGAGGCATGGCAGAAAACTCAACCGTGATGGCCCAAGCCCGAGTCTACACACAGCAGAAGCCCCCGCAAGGAGCGGGATCATTCCAGAGGATCGCCCGCATCGATGCTGGTCCCAACACAGTGTCGGCAGCCGCAGCCCAAGCTAAATCAGCCGCGACCGACATGGGCATCATTAGTGAGAAGCTAGACCGTCTCGAGATCCTCGAGAAGAAACAAATGCAAGGCATGGCCCAGATGGACCAGATCGCCAAGACCATGAGTGACCTTTAGACGCAGATCCTTTGCGTCCAGGAGGCACAAACTCACTCCCAGCAGCCTCCTAGGTCACGGGCTGACCCCAGCAGTAGCAGTTCTAACCAAGCCTCTACCTCGTACCGCCAGGTGAATCATATCCGGGCAGAGCCGGTTCCACTGCTACAGTACTATCCAGCGCAGCCACCATCTCCAGACACTCAGATGGTGGTGTATCAGCCGGAGTAGCCACTGGCAGTTCTTCCTCCACCCTCCTTTGAGCAGGAACCATTGATGGAAGTCAATGGGATTTGGTACGACCGGTGCCCTCAGCCTGGGATCCGTCGTGATCATCCAAGATTCCGTTGGGGCAACGGTGGCTCCTCCTCCCAGCAGCAGAATCCTGGCCAAGGACATCAGAACAGCCAGCCACACCAGCAGCAACATCCCCAGTACGCCCATCAGCAGCAATATCAGAGTGGTCCTCGTCCCGCTTATCAGGGACAGCAGTGGAGGCAGTGACAGCAGCCTCAGCAATCTTATCCCCATCACCCCCAGTATCAACCACAACAGCAGCAACCCCATTTCCAGCAGGGACAACCATCCGGTTCTCAGGGTCCCACCTTTAAGAACCCAGCATTAGATGATCTTGCCCGCTTGCTCTCCGAACAACGAGCATCCTTCAAGCAAGAAATGGATGAATTCCGGCAGGAGATGAGGGACATCATAAAAGGCAACGCCGCCATACCCGCTCAGATTGAACCTAATCCGAACAATCTGAAAAGGAAGTCTGAACAGGTAGAGTTTACAGAGGATACCTCTCCTAGTGACTATTTGAGTGATATGTCTTATTTTTTCTATGATGCTGATTTTGTGACTACTAGGAGCGGTAGAATGTCCGCAGGCGGCGCCTCTTCTGAGCGACAACCAGATGCAGAACCAGGAGCGCCAGAGGAGTAGAGTAGCGGTGCTGATGCCGCTAATGATGATGTTGAAGACGGTGGTGCTGAGGCCACCAATGATGGAGATCCATAGGACGGTACTGAGGTCGTCGTGAGATCAGATGCAGACGGTTGTGCTGATACCACCATTTTGGATGCTGAGACAGAGCGCGGTGTTGATGCCGCAGAGACAGGTGCTAGTGGTGGTACTGAAGCCACCACATCTACTTTTGTTGAGCCTCCCTCTGTGATGTTCCCGCATTTTGTACCTATGGATTGTGGAAACAAAAAGAAAAATAAAAATATGAATAAAGGAAAGATTTCTGTTCACATTGCGGATCCATATGTGTTGAATGATGATTATTGTATGGATTCTCCTCCTTCACAGGCATAGGGACCGATTCCTAGTCCTCCATCTGTGGAGGCCCCTACCATCCCCTTCCCTGAGGCACTCCGCCGAGCGAAGGGGAACAAAAAAGAAAACCCAAAAAAGAACCAGCAGGTAGAGTTCGTCAACCAAATGATTGACAGGTTCCACATTCAGCTGACTCTACGGGAAGCATTTGAGCATATCCCCTTCTTCAAAAAGAACTTGAAAGAGACAACTACTGTCCGAAGGAAGAAGAGGCACAGAGATCAAATCCATATGCTCACTCATGACACTTGTTGCGCCATTCAGAACACATTGCCATCCAAGAGACCTGATACAGGAGCCTCCTATGTCAGATGCGAGATCCAGGAGCAGCGGTTCGATCGCACTCTATTAGACAGCGGGTCTTCGATCAACCTCCTTCCGGCAGCCTTACTCAAACGATTCGAGTTTGGCCCTCTTCTTCGGAGTAGGACAGTCCTTCAGTTTGCTGATAGGTCGATCAAGAGGCTGAAGGGATTGTTGAAGGACGTGGTCGTTACCATTCAGGGCTTGAAATTCCCCGTGGACTTTGTGGTACTGGACATGGAGATCCCTGAATCGGTAACCGATGCCCCCATCATACTTGGACGCCCATTCTTGGCCACTGCCAAAGCGGTATCCGACCATGACAGTGGGACGGTATGTTTTTGCGTAGAGGGCGAAAGCATACAAATAGATACGATCGACAAGACCAGAGCCAGAGAGTTGGCATGCTCAAAGCAATCCAGCGAAGCCGAGCAGATGACAGAGGACGAGCTAGACATCCACCAGGTGTGTGATTTCGTGATGACTGATGATGAATCCAACTGGACAGATCCTGTAGCACCGACCCTCGCCTTGCCTACAGATTCACTATATCTCAAGCTCATGGCAGTCGAGAGCCGGGAGAGCACATCCCTGGATGAGGATATACCTGAGGCTGACAGTGTCGTGATGAGTGGTGCCGATGATTTTAATTCTTGCTCATCTTCTTCTGATCCCTCAGATTCAGACATTGACTGGGATGATTTTGATGATTATTTACCTTGTCTGATTCCTTCTGAGCCGCCAACCATGACAGAGTGCGAGCCAGTGTAGTTTGTTGATGATTCAGCAGGCTGCCCTTCGTCAGAGATTCATGAAGAGCGAGAGTTCTCTCATGCAGACCTGGTAGCATTTACACAGATATATTAGAAGCCAGATCTGCCACCTCCCAGTTGTCCAGAAAGGAAAACTCTGCCGCAGTCGATGACATATAGATTCCTTGCGGGTGAGCCAGAAATGCACCCAGTCATTATCTCAACAGATTTGACTGGAGAACAAGAATCTCGTCTGATGGAGGTTCTTGAAAGAAACCGCAAGGCAATAGGTTGGAGTATAGCTGATCTCCAGGGGCTGAGCCCAAATCTTTGCTCCCACCACATTTATCTTGAGGATAACGCTAGGCCGTCGCGTGAGTTCCAACGACGGCTGAACCCGAATCTTCGAGACGTAGTCATGAAAGAAATTTCAAGGTGGTGGAGCGCCGATTTCATCTATCCCATCTCCGACTCCAAATGGGTAAGTCCTTTACATGTGGTACCCAAGAAGACGGGTATCACTACAGTTGTCAATGAGTCCGGAGAGGAGATCGCTACCAGAGTACCAACTTCTTGGAGGGTCTGTGTGGACTACAGACGATTGAATGAGGCCACCAAGAAGGATCACTTCCCGCTACCCTTCATTGATCAGATTATCGAGCGTCTAGCCGGGAAGAGTCATTACTGCTTTCTTGACGGGTACTATGGATACAATCAAGTGACCATTGTGCCCGAAGACCAGGAGAAAACGACATTCACCTGTCCGTTTGGGATATGCTTTCAGACGGATGCCCTTTGGTCTATGTAACGCTCCGGCGACATTCCAAAGGTGCATGTTGTCCATTTTCTCAGAAATGGTGGGTGACTATTTAGAGGTCTTCATGGATGACTTCTCGGTCTATGGCGACGGGTTCGATGCTCGTCTTGACTGCCTAGATCGTGTGCTTCAACGCTGCATAGAGGTCAATCTTGTCTTATCGTGGGAGAAGAGCCACTTTATGATGACTCAAGGGACGGTCCTTGGTCATATCGTATCCAACAGGGGCATGGAGGTCGATCCTGCCAAGGTGGATGTCATCAGAAAACTCAATCCACCGTCCAACTTGCGTCAGTTGCGGTCTTTTCTGGGGCATGTCGCTTTCTACCGACGGTTCATTCAGGACTTCAGTTGTATTGCCCGACCGCTTACTGACTTGCTGACGAAAGACACCGAGTTTATTGTCAATGATAAGTGTCTTGTGTCGTTTGAGACTCTCAAAAATATGGTTGTTTCAGCTCATGTCCTTCAGCCACCTGATTGGTCTCTCCCATTCGAGATCATGACGGACGCTTCAGATTTTGCCGTAGGGGCTGTGCTTGGACAGAGGAGGGATGATTTACCTTTTGCCATTCACTACGTCAGTCGCACTTTGGATGCCGCGCAGCGGAATTACACTGTGACTGCGAAAGAGATGCTGGCCGTAGTCTTTGCTCTTGATAAGTACCGATCGTATATTCTCGGATCTAGAGTGACCGTTTATACTGATCACACCGCCATCCGGTATTTAATGGCTAAGAAGGATGCCAAAGCACGTCTTACCAGGTGGATCCTTCTACTCCAGGAATTTGATATTGAGATTAAGGATAAGCCTGGGGTCAAAAATATGGTGGCGGATCATCTCTCCAGATTGGAGAATCTTGAGGAATCTGAGCCCAGCGCACCTATCACAGAGACATTTCCAGATGAGGCGATCTTGGCTATCACCTCGCTCCCGTGGTACGCTGACATTGTGAACTATCTTGTCGCCAAGACAGTCCCACAAGGTTCGCCCATGCAGAAACTCGAGACCTTCCTGGCGAAGGCCAAGTTTTATCATTGGGAGGATCCCGTCCTTTATCATGAAGGAGGGGACAGTATCTGGAGGAGGTGCATTCCTCAAGAAGAGCATCATAGCGTCCTCACGTACTGCCACAAGCTTGAGGCAGGAGGACATCATTCTGGAAAAAGAACAGCACAGAAGGTGCTTCAATCCGGCCTATGGTGGCCTACTCTCTTCAAGGATTCTGATGAGTTCGTGAAGAGATGTACTGACTGTCAGAAAATGGGAACCTGCGGACAGAGAGACATGATGCCCATGCAACCCATTCACTTTTGTGAGGTTTTTGATGCATGGGGGATTGATTTCATGGGCCCATTTCCTAAGAGTCAGGGATTCGAGCATATTTTGCTCGCTGTGGATTATGTCAGTCGATGGGTTGAGGCCATCCCCGCCCGAGCCGCAGATGCTAAAACCGTATGCAAATTCTTGAGGAAAAATATCATTTCAAGGTTCGGGGTACCTAGAGTCTTGATTTCAGACGGGGGGTCCAATTCATCAATGACAAAGTTAGGGCCCTTGCAGACGAGTTCGGCATTGACCATCGGGTTGCCACACCGTATCACCCTCAGACTAATGGTCTTGCCGAAGTATCGAACCGGGAGATAAAAACAATCTTGCAGAAAGTTGTCCGCCCAGACCAAAAGGATTGGTCACAGCTTTTGGACTCAGTCTTGTGGGCCTATCGGACTTCTTTCAAGAATCCATTGGGGACATCTCCCTTTCGTCTCGTCTATGGCAAGCCGTGCCATTTGCCAGTGGAGATCAAGCACAAATCTTTCTGGGCAGTCACTGAGTTACTTTTAGATCCCGAGAGTATAGGAGACCAGAGAAGAGCAGAATTGGTAGCCCTGGAAGAACTAAGAGATACAACCTTTTCCAACAGCCTACAGTACAAGGAGAAAGTGAAGACATGGCATGATTTGCATATCAGCCATAAACAGTTTGAGCCAGATCAGAGAGTATGGTTGTTTGATTCCAGACTGAAAATATTTCCAGGGAAATTACAAAGCAAGTGGAAAGGTCCGTATGTGGTCAGGAAGGTACATGACAATGGCAACATCGACATATCCGAATCGTCATCTTCCTCTACCTTCCGCGTCAATGGTCAACGCCTGAAACTATATCTAGATCATGATCCGCCGACCATTGACGTTGCCCCCATTCTTCTGGTATGAGATGTGTCCTTTGACTCATATCATCTGCATCTCATACACGGTGATCACTTCTATCTTCCTTTGTACAGATTATCTGTCCATATCACTCTTTCATCTGTTGATTTATTTTCTTCTTTTCTTCTTTTCTTCTTTTCCTTTTCTATTTTCTTTATCTAGCAAAAAGGTGTCGCCCTTGTAGACAGTTTTCCATACTTAGGACGTACTTTGTCCTAAGTATAGGGGGGTGTGCACCCTGAGTTTCTCTAGTTTTCGATCCTCTCCATTGTCTCCTCTTCTTGTCTATACTTAGGGATATTTTACCCTAAGTATAGGGGGAGACAATCTGAGTACGATCTGTTCATTCCCACCCTTGACCCTCCCTGCGTTGTGTACAGTCTGCTATACTTAGGATTATTTGATCATAAGTATAGGGGGGACTGTCAACTTCTCATTCGTTCATTCGTTTCTTCGTTCATTTATTCTTTAGATTTTCCTATACTCAGTACGAGTTATGTCTTCTCTTTTCTCTCTGATCTATGAGGACATAGCTCAAGCTAAGTATAGGGGGGTCGTATATACTGTGTATATACTTTAGCCATAACTCGTACTTTCGTATTTTCTTAATAATATGGATAAAAATTCTTTAAAATTCATTAAAAATCTTTAATAAAAAGGTGTTCTGTTCCTCAAATTCTTTTTGTATATAGTGATTAATAAATCAGGTGAAAATGCTTTTTGCAAAATGTTTGAAAAATAGTTTGAAAATCCTTGTGAACATTTATTGAAAACTATTTTGAAAATATTTTGTTACATGTTTTCAACCTGTGTAAAAATGTGTGGCTTGTAAAATTTATTTTCTTTGTGTGAAATAAAATGTTTGAAAACTGATTTGCAAATGGTTTGAAAAATGGTTACAAAAATATTTTGAAAAACCTATATATACTGTTTTGAAAGCCTTTGCAAAATGATTTTCAAATATGTGTACATGTTTGTAAAATGTTTGTAAAAATTATTTTGGACTATAGTTTTCAAAAATTGTGTGAAAAGCTTGTGTCAAATAAAGTTTGAGGAACATTAGCATCACATCAAAATCCACTATATATATGTACTTATAAAATTGAGCACTTACCCTATAAATTCTTAAAATCCACTTCTTGCATATATATGAAGCACTCCCGTGTAAATATTTGTACCTAGCTTTTAGCCAAAATCTTTTTGTTTTCAAAAATTCCCAAAAACATTTGCAAAAATTAAAATCCAAAAAACATTTGAAAAACCTTTTGAAAAATACAAAAAATGCATATGCATGCATCATCTTTTCAAAAATCCATAAAAAGTTCAAAATCTTGAAAATTGCATCACAAAAATATTTTCGGCATTCTGCATTCTGCTTTTGCATAGCATTCGCATTTTTCGGATTGAGTTTGATAGTTGAACAAGTCTAAGTAAAATCCGGAGATTGGAGCTTGATTGGACCTTAAAATCTACCTAATAACAGGAACCTTATAGGAACTGGGTTTGAGGTACTTCAGGTCTAGTCGACTTAATTCTTTGAGGATCACGGGACTTGGTTCAATGGATTCTTGACTGCCTAAGTAGAGTATTTCGGAGCACACGCACGACTCTTGTTGATAATGACCTAACTTGAACACATGCACCTTTCACATGGCTCAACTCAGTTGGAGTGGTGAGGGGATTGGATTTGCCGGTATGAGACGCACACAAGTGGAAACATTTGTCCTCCTCTAGGGAGGGAAGTGCACCCCAACCCGTCCAGTGATTAGGAAGTCTAAAGATAGGAGGCTGTGGGTTGCGATAAAGCTTCAAAAGAGGGATAGTCTACTAGCTCAAGAGGAAAAACTCCATATGTAAATGCTGCTGTATATAGTATTCGAAAAAAAGTGTTAAGGCATGTACAAAAATAAAAAGCCTGCCAAGTATGTACAAAGTCAATAAGCAAGCTTGAGTTCCAAAGTCATATCATGTGAGCCTGCAGTAGGATGACTTGACTACACTGGTCTTGCATCCCAAGATAGGTAGCTACACTGGCTACCGTCCATTCTTCTCTTCACCCCCTCCTCTTGAGCTGGTTGCGACTTGAACTTAGAAGGGAATACCCCGCTCCTCGAGGACGGAGTCATTGGATTGGGGAATCATTGGGTTGTCGTACTGGAGAAGTCAGTCTCTTTGTCATTCTAGTTGGGGAGAGCCACTATCACTTACACTGTACAAGTCAGATTCATAGTCATAAGAGTTTGCGTATGAGTTGAAGTATTTCTGACCTGGCTATTGAGGAGACTTGAGCAGAGTTTTGGGATTCTCAAGGACTGTTGGATTTCAAATTCGGTTCTCACTAAGGTTCCGCCCGCACTAAGATTCCAAAGGTCCGACTTAAGCTCCAAACTTTGATTTTGTGAAGACAAGTTTGATAATCAAATAAAATCCAAGTTCTTCTTTTTCTTTTCTTTCTTTTCTTTTTGCACTTATTGCATAAGTGTTTGCTAGGGACTAACAAAGGTAAAGTATAGGGGGGTGATGAATCCACATTTCATCATCTTTATTCTATCATTTTGGCACCAAAAACCCTAGCAAATGCCTGTAAATAGCATTAATTCCATCATCTTAGCATTCATGCATGTGCATCTAAATAGTGTATAAAACACTGTAATTAAAGCCAAAATTATAGAATAAATAAAAGAAAAGAAAAAGAATAAAATATTGTAAATATTTTATTCCCCAAAACCCCGAGACCTAGGCATCTTGATGAATAGGTCGACAAGAAATAAAGTAGGGGGAGATAAGGGCCAAATACCTATAATTATTAATTCATTCTTTATTCATTTTGGGACCTATTTTTGGTTCCACTTTTTGTGTATCAAATAAAGAAACTTTGTACATGAAAGTTCTAGATAATTAAATAAAAGAAAAATACAAAATTGATTTCACAAAAAAATAATACACAGATAAAAAGTTATGGTCTGAATAAAAATCCAGAATCCCAACTTCCCAGACCCGTATCTCACAAATGAAAACTCCAAATGCAACAAACTCACCTTTAATTGTATATAGAATAAAATAAGCTATTTAATGGCAGTGGTTTCGCATTTGGCGAGCTACGATTTGAAGTTGAGTTTTGGACCCACATTGTACATTGTACAGATTAGAATATTCAATTTATTCTTTATTCATTATTTTTGTATTTTTATAATTATGTAAATATTACTTATAATAATTATGTACATTAAAATTGGAATAAAAACCTAAAGAAAACTCAAATAAAACTAAACATATATAGATCATACAGGTATTATACCTATATGTATACCTATACAATACACTCTTATATTTTATTAAATATATAAAACATATCAGAAAAATAATATAAAAATATCTTTATGTGTATAAAAGTATTTTATAATTTTAGAAAATCATAAATAAAAATGATAACATTAAAAATACCTAAATAAAAATAAAATACTTAAATACATAGGTATTATACCTATAAAGGGCTAAAAAGTGAACTTGTAAGAATAAGCCTCATAAAAATAATAAAAATCACCATAAAATTATTTAGAAAATAAGAAAATATTTTTCATTTTATAACCTAAAATTAATAAAATCCTTTTCTATTTTTTAATCGATTTACAAAACTTTTTCAGTGGGTTTTTCCTGGTTGGTCCACGTGGACCAACCAGGAGGCGCCACCAGTTTGACCTCGGTCAACTGGTCGCCTTCCCCACCTACCTCCTGTCAGAAAACTCGATTTTTGGCGTTTTTGGCGGCCTTTTCTAGGTCGCATCTTACACCCTTTCGTCTGATTTCTTCAGCATTTTCCCTCCTCGATCATCCATCTTGCCCCGCCATGTGTTTACATCGGGCCAAGGATCACTGAGGTGCTCAAGATTCATGGGTCTTTGAGCCCCTGCAACTCGGGGTCAAACCAAATAAGAGAACCCCCGACCTTTCGATTTGAATCGGGATACCCTTCGGACCACCCCTCTCCACCTTCTTGCGCTCCTGAGCTCCCTGGAGGTGACAGCTCCATCGCGAGGTCTTCAGCCGAGGTGTTCGAGGTCGGAGGAGCTTCCCACACCTCCCGCAACTCCGGCGGTCGAGGTTCGACATTTCCTCTGACTCCGGCCATTGAGGGCCTTCCCCCTTTTATTTCTTGCATGCTTTTAGTTCCTGTTAGCTTAAGGATCAAAAACCCCCAAAAAAATCCGAGTTTCATCGCCTATTTCGCTCAAATCGTTAAGTTGGCCGGAGCGCACCTCCGGCCGTCCATCGCCATTTCACTCCACGCATCCCCACGTCCATCCAAGGGTCCATGCAGTTTGCCCTGGACCCCTTGACTCTCTTTGCAGGTAAAAGCGCACTTGATAGCGCCTGGAGACGAGTTTTGAAGCTCGCCGGAGTTTTTGAAGCCATGTAGCTCCGCCAGCTACCCGCGAGCACCACGGCCCTCGCCGTGGATTTTTGACGCCTCCAGGAGGAAGAGGAGACCAACAAGAGCCTCCACGCCCATTTTGAAGCTTTGCCATCGCTGTAGGACGGAGATCGGGGACGACGAAGTTCGCCTCGCCGACGTTTTTCATTGTTCTTCGTCATCACCTCCCAGCCGTCGGATCGAGGAACTCCTCCCAGATCACACAACCCCCATCCGATCCTCCTTCACCTCGACCGTTCGATCAACCAAGGAGGATCTAATCCAAGCCGTGCATCGTCGAAGCGTCATCGGCCGTCCGCAGCACGCCACGTGGATAAGTGGCATCCTCTACGCCGTTGGATCGCGCGCACGAGAGGTATTTTGCACTCTAACCCCAGCACATTTTGTATTTACATTTTAGTACCAAAACTTTCGTCTGTAGTGTAATTATTTTGTGTTATTTGCATGTAAGCCCTGCACACTTATTTTATTTGCACATAGGTCCTGTGCCACGTCACCTCACGTGCCTGTGCGTGTGAGGGGGTGGGCTTTTTGCAAGGACCCCCCCTGGGGTTTATTTATTTCAGTTTAGTCCCAAATTTTGTAACGTACTGTAAAAGTTTGGGATATTTTGCATAGCAGCCCCGGAGATTTTTGGATATTGCGTTTAGGTCCCTGCCAGGCGCGTGTGTAGCACGTGCTTGGCTTGGACATTTTGTATTGAGGCCCCTCCGGGTTTTGTAATTTGCTTTTAGTCTAGTAAATGCAAGTTTTAGTGTAAACCTTTGGGAATTTTGCATGGAATCTATGGATGTTTGAGAAATTGCATATATACCCCTGCCGGGCCTGATTAATGTTGGATGCTTGTTTTAATTATTTAAATTATCATTCTAATTCCAAAATTCTCAAAAATTAGGCTTAAGCTGCTGGGTACTTGTACTTTGACGCCATAATTTTAGTTTTTGATTTTATTTCATTTTTATATTTATTAAAAATCGAAAACATGCTTTTTATTCACTGTCTAGTTTAGAAAATGCCAAAAAATATTAAAATACCTCGAAAAATTCCAAAAAAAATTCCCTGTTGTATATTTTACCATATTTTAGTGTCAGTCCAAAAATCACTAAAAATCTCAAAAGAAAAACCTAAAAAATTAGAAAATACATAAAAACTTCAAAAAATATATAAAATCAAAGAAAACTCAGAAAAATACAAACTCAGTTCCCGTTTACTCTATATTTTATCATCTTTAGTTGAAAAATAGTGTGGAAAAATTTGTGGCTATTTGCTATTTTTAATCCCCATTTTACTCAGAGCCAGTGCCTTCTTCACTGTTTTCCCTTATTTCAGTATTTAAAAAATACCAAACACAGTTTAAAAAATATCCATAAATCACAAAAATAATAAAAAAAGTATAAAAATACCAAAACATTTTATTCTGAATTTTTGGTTATTTTTGCGTATTCTTATTAATATTCTACTTCTTTTTTATTACATTATCTTTATATTCCAATATTGAAAAAGAAATTAAAAAATAGAAAATATAAAATTATAAAAATCAGAAAATTAAAAATCAAAATACAAAATTAAAAATTAAAAAATAAAAAAAATTAAAAATTAAAAACCCACAAAAATTTCTTTGCTTGCTTAGTGTAGACATCACTCGCATTCACACACACAATTGTGCACATCTTTTTGAATTGCCCTGTTTGCTCCCTGTGTTCGAACTCTCTGCATACTTGCTTGCTATACATTTTGTGCAGAGTTAAAAATAAATTTTAACTCCACATTTATTTCTATTTCTTTGATTTATAGTGTGGGTTAATTGTTGATTAAATACACTTTATTGTGGGTCGCCGCATCGACATCGGTTGTCTCCGCCTTGTGTGAGACATACTGCTTAGACCCACGGTAATTTGTGTTTATCACCGACCGTACTTAATTGTGGGAAAAGGCTTTGTTGTTGTTGTTGTTGTTTTGGTGGTACACAAAGATACTTGTTACGATGAGCAAATGAACGTCTTGTACTTGAAATTTAGTGATGGAAGTATGTCAATACTTAAAGGGCTTTGTCTTGTCTGAGGAGCGAGAATATTGGATCATTCTTATCCCTTAAAATGACATGTTTATTTGTCATTAAAAGTTAGTGATAAGTTGTGGTTATTGAAGAGGTAATTAGTCGATCCATGATTCACTATGACACCGATACCAATCAAGTCAACGCTGAAACCTCATCATCATGATCCACAACCCAAATGATGATTCTATTCAAAGCATTCTCCTTTTACCCAAATCAAAAGATCTAAACAAATTCGTAGTCAACGCTAATACTAACATTGATCCTAATACCTAGCCAGATCCACGATCCTCGTAGAATATTGACCTCATCTTCAACCCTAAACTTCTTCCATGTAGACATGTCCTCAACCTCAATCGCATCAGAAACCTATATCCAAACCATGAAAACTTGGATGCTAATAAGCACCTAAATAACCAATCATTCTCAACAACTTTTGAGTTGATGACTAAACTTGTTTAGGTCAATAAATGCAAAGAAGACACTAAAGAAACTAACCATGGTTTAAGTCTCTAGGTTAATCTAATCCTAACCTAAATAATGAATTAAAAGCTATACCCAAGCATATCCTAAAATCCACCAAAAGTTTGTCCCATCTCCAATTACCTTAGCTCAAGAATCGGGTCACTTGAACTAACCCTCGTTGATCATGAGTTAAATTCATTTTTGGAACTAGTTAAAAACCAAGCTCTAAACTCAATTGGGATGTACCTAACCATAATCGAATCCAACTTAGCTCATTTAAATTGAGCTAGTTAACTCAACCCTTCCTTAGTCGGAGGATACAATTGATCTTTTTTTTCTTTTTTCATCCATCCCACCTTGTGCGTTAAATGTCAATCCCTTTTGTTCCCTTCCAAGAGCCTCTCATCCAACATCCAACATGTCTTTAGTAGTGTTTCGTGGTGCTTTCGCGTGTCTTGAATACTTCTCCATGTGGTAGAGTACTTAAACTTGTTTTCTCACCATCCTATGATATTGATCCAACATGTGTGATTCATACATATTCTCTCTCTTCTCATATCAATCCCCACCGTTGGTCACCCATGTAAGGTACTATATTGTTCATGTAAGTGAACATTTTCAATGGCGCTTATCTCTTAATGGTTCTTGTATTTTCCTTCATCGTTTAATTCTAGTCATTGGGTGTGGATCCAACGACGCTTATCTCTTAAGCACCCCCATCAATACGAGCTAGAATCCAAGAACACAGTGGGATGGAGTCGAGTAGAGACTTGAGAACCATGGGGCAAAGGGGTCTTTATCATATAGACAATTGTTTAAACCTAGTAGATCATTCGTCTTAGCTCGAGCTCACATACCCATGTTATCTTACCATTTTATTTTCGTACTTCTCTCAAATATGAAGATTCACATGCAGTCCCATCGTGGCGATGCTCATCCAAATACACATAGCAGGGGAGTTAACCCCAAGCTCACAGACATGGGCCCTTTTCTGACAAAAAAATTTTCCATAGGAAAAGACAGCTGCAAACACATAAAACAAAATTAGAGATCTCAAAAGAAATTCATTGAATCCCTATGAGTTTGTTTGGTAACTGGGATGGAGTAACCTGTTGTGAATAGTAGCTGTTTGGATGGTTTAAGAATCTTAAGATGGTTGGAGAGGGTTGGAATGAGAAATGTGATGTGATGCCACATTGGATTGACATGGAATTCCAATCCATGGAATGCAGAGTGGTAAACCAGGTTACTAGGGGTAACCTGATAACCAAACAAGAAAAGATGAGTGTGTGGAGCGAGGAGGAAAAAATAGATCTCCAACAGCGAACTTGGTCTAAGCGAGTCATTCTCCTATGGGGCAAAGGTTTATGGATCCCAACTTGGATGAAAAGAATTGTGGCAAAGCCAGAAAATCATTTTTGCTTAGGCACGTGCAACCTTTCTTAGATATGTAAGTAATCACCCATTTACGTTGCTACCTCTACTTGTTTCCTTAACTGCAATCCACTCATTGCCTTGTTTTTTTTAAATCTACTAATTAGTTTTTTAATCACGCCCCTTAAAGCTACTTTATAAATTGTTTTTTTACTATTTTAATTCATACGAAATTAATGTTCACAACTATGGGACTTTTTTTATAAAATAATTATTAATTAATTCGCAATTAATTAAATACGCAAGAAGTTGAATCATTTAATTTGGATTGTTTTTCTCCCTAATGATTGCATGACATTAAACGTTGCATGTGTTGTACATATGTCTAACTTTAATCCATTTATGTTTTTTTTATTTACATGTATTTAATGTTGCATGTAACTCTAATCCCTGCATATTATTTACATATATTTAATGTTGCATGTGTTGTGCATATATTTAATGTGCAAGTAACTTTAATCTATGTGTTAAATATAGAACGTAACTTTTTAAAAAATAATATTAATTTATTCTTAATTAATTAACTAGGCATGAAAAATGAATAATTAATAATTTAGGTAAACATCACATTATTTGGGATGATGCTTTTGCATATCTAAAAATGAATCTATATTCAATGTTGGTATCCATTTATTAAAAAAACTAAACTATATCCATCTTTATGCCTATATATGCAAAAAAAAAAATCATTTCCTTATGTATTATCCTTAGATGATAATAATACATTTATTTATACAATGATACTAATTAATTTTTTATAGAATCATGAACATCAATGCACGAAATGTATTTTTCTTTAATACTAAGAGGGCTATATGTAGTAATAAGTTTTTGAAAAGGACATGTATGCAAAATTGTTGGATAGAGATGCAAAATGCACCGTTCCAAATGAGGTGTTATTTAACTAAATTATTAATTATTCATTTTCCATGTCTATTTAATTAATTAAGATTAAATTAAAAATTATTTTTTAAAAAAGTCATGCTCTCTTGGGGTGAGATTTAACACATGGATTAGAGTTACATGCAATATTAAATATGTGTACAACACATGCGACATTGAATACGTGTAAATCTCAAAAAAGCATGGATTAAAGTTAGACATATGTACAACAAATGCAATATTTAATCTAAATCAGCACCTTAGATACTGATTTGGACTTGGTTCTCCAAATCGGCACCTGAGGTGCCGATTGATGCCTAAAAATCTTAAATGATTCAACTTCCTACCTATTTAATTAATTACAAATTAATTAATAATTATTTTATAAAAAGTCCACAACTATGCATATTTAATTAATGATTTTTGAATTTTTAACTTGTTAACATCTAATCACGAACATGTTTTAATCCATGTTCCTCTTTTCAATGTGCATGTGTTTAATCCATTTTGTAAACTATGTGAAAGTATTTCATTAAATTTACTTTTTCACATATTTCACGAATTATTTTTTTTCTTTTATGGTCATTTGAAATTCACATAGTTATAAAAAATTCATAAAATTCTCGAAAATCCGAAAAGTTCCCAAAAAAA